>OY757013.1:26746755-26848058 GCA_963580285.1 Lucinisca nassula | reverse complement strand
GCAAAAGCTGCTCACATTTTTTCAGCAAAAATATTAGCATATTTGCCATATTTAATGATCAAAGTTTTAACGATACGTTAACTAACGACGTCGTTAGTTTTGAACAACTGGCCCCTGAAACAAAGAAAACTTCCTGATATACCTTCCATTGCTGAGTCTTGATACTTCATCTTCTGATACATCCTCCCTCAGTAGGTCGCTAACCCTTCGTCTCTGTGAAAATAAAAATCTGTGTTTGAAATAACTTTTTCTGCCGGGTAGAAAACTTCATAGCCAGTCGCTCTGATAAGCAAATGTTATGTGCGTCTTCCTGAGCATGTGTGGCTCTGAAGATTTAGGCTTGAAATGACAAACAATTAAAGTAAGTTATCATTTACCATACAAAATTGCTTTTTTGGGGGGGTGGGGGGGGGGTGGGGTTAACATGAGCTCCACAAGCGGCGCAATATACATGCACACCCGTGGCAAGTAATTGGCTGTAAGGATGACCTTGATCTTAGTCTACCAAACACAGTCTTACGCAAGACACATCGCCTCGTGCTGGTTAACATTTCTGCCAAGTGATTTCATCAGAATCCATCCCGGAACAAGATATGACTATAATTTATCGATTATAAAGTCCCACAAACGAACCTCAAAACTCACATCAGCACCCATGTGGACTCTGTATCTGAAATATTAGGCATCTTATGAAATGGAGGGGATGAGGCACAGCCCAGGCGAACCCCTGGACTTATACAAATACAAATACTTTTATTCTCAAAAATCAATGAACACAGAATATTTCACAAATAATCAAAAATGGGGGTCATGATGAACCTGGATCGCTCCCCTGATCCTTATTGCAATTGTAGGTTTGGGGGGTGGTCCCTTTGACATCGTGGGTCAGTCAGGTCGTAGTGCACCAGAAGATGAACAGGCTTAGTATAACTATCAATGACTCATGGAGACAAGAGGTTGTGTGTGTGTGTGGGGGGGGGGGGGGGGGGGGGTAGTGAGGAGGTTGTGTGTGAATGTGTGAACAGGATGAGTCTAACTATCAATGACTCATGATGACAAGGGCTTGTGGTGGGGAGCGGGGACAACAGGTTGTGTATGATCAGGCTCTGTCTATTTAAACCCGCGAAGAAAAATCGGGTATATTATTTTCGTGTCAGACTCGAGTGTCTGTCAGTCCGTGGGTCTGTAAGTATGTATGTATATGAATGTCCGTCACGTTTCTTTGGAATGGATCTCCTCTGAAACCGGTCAAGATACAATGTACACTTTTCAAACTTTGTTTGTGGATAGTACATGGGATGTAGACGGCACTGAGCTACTTTTGGTGTGACCTTGGCCTCAACTTGACCCAAAAGTTAAAAAGTATGGTCATATTGAATATGATACTGCAAATTCAGTGTCCATATCGACACAATCAAATAATTCTAGTTTATAAATTTATAACTGAACGGTTGAATAATAAGATTTCATTGCCTGTTCCTTTCCAAAAAAGTGGAGAGGCTTTCAAATTTTGTCCGGAGTTTATCACTTCCCGTCCTTTTTGCCTTGGCATGAATATCTTATTCCTTCTGCGTTTTTTTTCTTCTTATCTCTAGTGTGATCCAGGGACCTACTCGTTTTTAAGCGGGTATGATTTTTGGCCAAAGTATGGATGAAAGAAGTTATCAAAGTTTTCCTGTATAGACCGAACATCAGAATGACCATTCAAGTATTTCTCCCTTGCAAATCTGAGCGCACCCTTCCTCATAGTTTCACAGTCACGACAGCCAAAATATTTGTTATTTGTGTGAAGCTGCAAGAATGGTGACACAACTGTATAAATGCACTTTTAAAACCCTTATCTTGCTGTTCATGACAATCCCTATCTTTGCCAACAGGGTAGATCCAGATCAGATGGCTTCTGAAGAAGCCATCTGATCAGGATCTACACCGTTTGGCATTTAGTTTATGAATTTGTAGCAATAAATTACATCAAGTAATTTGATTGGTTGATAGACAGAAATGGGTGTGGCTTAAATGAATATTCAGCAAGATAAGGGTTAAGTTTCCAGGAATCTTTCATCAAGGCAATACGTTATACAATGTGATAAGTATGAAGAATGGCAGTTGATGTTCAAGTTAGGGCCGTGTCAGAGAACATGCTATGCAAGGTCCAGAGGAGACAGTACAGCTCTCATTTGGGAGGTGTATGAAAATGGCGAGCTCACTAGTTCAGCTCTCCTTCACCGATGTTCACACTTCATGAGACTGGCACCTTTACCGCCAGCATCACAGGGGATTGATGAGATCTGAGGCATCACATATTTTTAATTTTAAAATGATGATATTTTAAACTGAATTTTCTAAAACCATAATAAATGGACCAGACTGAAAAGTGCTTCCCTGTGGCGTGGTCTGGATAACCAACTAAATGCGTTTCATCCATTTTTATATTTACATTTATATATCCATTTTTGTGGCGAAATCTCCGAGGCGCGAAACCTCCCGTAGGACGAAATCTCTGTTAACCGATAGAGATAGGGAAGCTCATGTGTGCATGATCCAGGAGGTATCACATGTACAGGGCTTCCATTAACTCCCAAATTCAGGAAATCCCACTGGAAAATTCAGGAAGTCCCAATTTTGAAGCAAAGTGTTTGTGGATCGTAAAATGTTTTCATGAAGAAATAATATATTATTTAATCTATGAATCTCTTGTTTGCTTTTTTATTCACCTGTATATACTTTTAGATGACTCGTAAAGTGTGGATAGGTAAACTGACTGGGTCAAAAATGACTTAAATAGTGTTGACTGGGCCGTTAAAACCCTAAACAAAAAGCAAAGTTCCCCTTACAGTCAGTATGAGCAAGTTAAAACTGCACATAACTACGTGACATACATGCGGTCAATACATTGCAGAAGAGTGCATACAAAAAAGAGAAATATTTTTCTTGGCCTGTATAAATTTGATAACTTTCCAAGTAACCCCCACCCCCATAAAAAAAGAGAAAAAAAAATCGCATTACTCAATCCCATATATGCCTAGTGGCCCATTTTTGGGTCATTGTCAAAACAGTGTAGACCCAGATCAGATGCCACAGAACACAGCGTCAGATCTGTCTACACTGTTTGCTAAATTTGTAGAACTTAACACAAATAAAACAAACCTGACACCCATTGTCATATATGGATTTTAAAAGAAATAAAGAAAAATGCACTTGCTCCTTCTTTTGTAAAAGAATCTTTGCTATACGCCTCGAGTCTTCATTATATTCTAACCACTCGAACTGCTTCAGACAAACAGGCTGAAACACGCACAACTTTGGAGCAGACTTAGAAGAGTCAGCAGTAGTTTTTTGCCTTTTTGGCTGCTGTTCATCGCTAACAGACAGATCAAACTGCAGCTCGGACCCTGACGAACTGGCCTGGTCACATTTGTCAGCTTTACGTATTTTCGAGACGCCAAAATTAAACAGCGATCGGGGCGACATTTTTAGATTTTATAAATTATTTTCCCCTCCTGTAGTGAACACCTGCTATTTACTCAAGAAAAAAAAATATCTACATGTATGTTTGAAACTATTGTCACACTTTGCATCGCTAATGATAATGGTCTTTAACTGTCTGACTACCAAACACCTAAATTACGACCCTCTTTAATTTAAACAGTAACAAGTTTATAAGATTAAAGATACACTTTATTATCATCAATGAGATAATTAGTTTATCTTCAACTGCTAATCCTTTAATTATATGCAAACACTGAGCAATCGTCTCGACACGTTTTTCACACATCAATGACGATCAAAGACATGTGCTGCTGCATGTGATTCTGGCTGTCAATACAATACCGTGCAAGTGGAAAATGGGACGTCCTTAGTACTCAATAAACACAGAAAGCGGTTTCAGATAAGAAGGCGGAGCAAACTTTTTACAAGCCGCTAAAAGTGGGCGTGTTTATGTGCTGCCAATGCGCAGGTTGGGACGTCTCGGTAAGGATTTTGGCCATACAGAGAAATTTTCGGAAGTCCGTGAGACGCCTTTGAGTTTGATGTAGGCAATGGATACAAGGTACATTGACATCCGACAGCTCTTGTTGGTATGGAATATTACATATTCAATCCCTACTTACCCTCAAATCAATCAGTGACTGGGTGTCATCACCCGCTCTCTTGAAAGACATAGTTGTTTAAATTCATGTGTCACGAAAACCAATGACAATTTAAATGTGACAATCTTAAGTTTTCGTTTCGACATCAAATTGCTTTCAAATAAAGCAACTACATGTGTGCCATTAAAAGCATGTATCATCTGTTAAAATAGACATTTTCTTTCAAAATATGCAACACATTTCTTATTCGCTTTTTGTCACTTTTTGTTGTGGTCTGTTGAATTGGTTTCTGGTCAACTCGTACCTAAGTCAACTCGTACCTTAGTCAACTCGTACCGCAATTTGGTCAACTCGTACCTTAGTCAACTCGTACCTAAGTCAACTCGTACCTTAGTAAAAATAAAATTTGTTTTGGGGTAAGTTTGGCTTAAGTACACATATATACAGGTCAACTTTATGGTCTATGCAGACTCCTGATCCTTTTCCCGACGATGAAGACGATACATAGTGTGTGCATGACGCCATTACGCACGTGCGCCAAAATGGCACCTTTCATGTGTATGGCCCCCATATCCCTTTAGCCAGACATAATTTATGGGTGCTCGTTAGAACTATCCCTGTGGGGCAGCTCTAACTAGTGCCAACAATCTATGCTCCAGAGGGATGTGATTGGTACATAACACCATGCTCAACATAAGACGAACTTCATATGTAAATATGTAAATGAAAATAACGAGAAAAATATAATTGTAGAACTTACATTTCATGCTCAGTTGCAAATAAAATGTAGTTATACAATTATAATTTGTTCTCATATATGCTCAAAACATAAATGTTGGCTAACATAAATGTTGCATATTCCTTATTACTGTTACTTTACGATAACACACCCGTGCAGTATGGTGCGTTTTTCACATCTCCAAAATGGCAATTTTTCTTACGAAAATCCGTGTTTTTTTTTTTTTCTTCTTATTTATACTTCAAACATAGGCCGTGATCTTTAGCTGGAACGACTCTAACGAGTACCCTCAACCTATGTATTGGAGCATAAATAAAGAAAGATAATGTATACCCCCGTAAACCCGAGTTTCTCTATATAAAGTGAGGTTTAGGGGTGTGCCCATTGCACGGACAAAACCGGTTACATGTCGGCGAGTATAAACACAGCGGGATGTACAGGTAGCACAATAAAAATAAATTCAGTTATTTATATAATTTTATTGCTTAAATTATAAACATTTGTTATACCGTTTAACTAACAAACTCTTAAATAAAAACAATCATCACGAATGCAAGCCTATATGAATTTGTCCCTCTTAAAACCCACTTTTATATATAAATAGTAAAACTGGGATTTAGTTTAAGTTTTGTCAGAACAAAAACAGCCGCTCGCCGGCAAAATTAAAGCAATTAAAAACAGTCTTTAATGAAGGACGATTAGATTAAACTAGTTCCGATAATCGTTTTTTTTTACACCCACATTAATCGGTACACGATTAACTAAAGTGTTAATTAAATTAACCCAAATGGAATCTTCCATCTTATATATTTCGAAATTTAGGGGTGTCAGGTTGTGTTTTCTTCAAAATTTATTCGGGAAGTGGCTTTTTCAAACAGCGTCCGCCCTGATCAGACGACGCCGTGTCTGCGGCGTCTGATCTGGGCATTCAGTGTTTGACTACCCAAATGGAATTTGCCATCTTATATATTTCGAAATTTAGGGGTGTCAGGTTGTGTTTTCTTCAAAATTTATTCGGGAAGTGGCTAAACTTTTTCAAACAGCGTAGGCCCTGATCATACGACGCCGCGTTCTGCAGCGTCTGATCTGGGCCTGCAGTGTTTGACAAGGCGTCCCTTTGTGGGTTTCTGATACTGAATGGGTTAAAAGTGAATAATAATAATATAATAATAATAATAATAATAATAATAATAATAATAACAATAATAATAATAATAACTAGAGCAGGTTGATCGCGCGCCATCGCATATCCCCGCGTTCTGCGGCGTCGGATCTTGGCCTGCAGTGTTTGACAAGGTACCCCTTTGTGGGTTTCAGGGACGGAATGGGTTTAAAGTGAATAATACTTATAAAATAATAATAATAATAATAATAATAATGAGAATAAAAATAATAATAACTAGAGCAGGTTGATGGCGCGCGATCGCAAATCCCCGCGCTGTGAAAACCATGTTACAATAAAATGACCCAAAGTACTTCTTTCTGGCCTCCGGTGAACTCAAGACATGTCTCGGGGCAAGTTATAACCCATTTCAACTATTGTTCGGCAAAAAAATAGATTACCCCACCTACCCCTGGGGTACGAGTTGACCAAAATAGGTACGAGTTGACTAGGGGGTACGAGTTGACCAAAGAACGGGTACGAGTTGACCAAAAACAGGTACGAGTTGACTCAGGTACGAGTTGACTTCGGTACGAGTTGACCAGTTACCGTTGAATTGCCGATGAATCGGTATCGGTTTGGTCCTCTTTAGAATCTTCAGTGACTGTAGATCTACTGATGTAAGGAAGGGTATTGTCAAATGTCGCATGCTGACAGGAACCTACTTATTACAATCCAGTAAACATAAATTCAATAGATCAACAGTCAGTGCAACCTGTAATTGTTGTGGCTTTGCCGACGAGGACATCACTCATATGCTATTAGAATGCTCAGCTTTGCATGCCCAGAGGAAACTGTTCTTTCCTAAAGTCAGGTCAATCGTCTGCAACTATATTGGAATCAGAATCAGAATCAGAATCAGAATTGTTACTGGTGACACGTCAAATGACATTCATACACCAGGACCTGTGATATGGGAAGTTAGTCCCTAGCTCTAACTAAAGATGTAAACTTAGCTACACAATCCTCAGCACCTTCAGCCGTCAAAATAATAGAATCGGGAAGGGCATTCCAATCTCTAATGGTTCGGGGGAAGAACGATTCTTTATAAATATCTGTTCTTGCAGTAAGGGTCTGAAACGTCATTGAATGGTGTTTTCTACAATGCCTAGCTGGGGGAACAAGGTCATCTGTTGGAATGCTGGCAGCACCCTTTAGACCTTTGTATAAGAGTATGAGCCTACTGTCTCTTCTCCTTTTCTTTAGAGACTCCCATCTTAATTTTCCTAGAATTCCAGTCATGCTCCCAGTTTCAAAGCAATAATTTCCAGTTACAAATCTAGCAGCTCTATTCTGAACTTTTTCAATTTCTTCATTTAGGACCACTCCGCTTGGGTCCCAGATGCAACTACCATATTCCAAGATTGGGCGAACAAGTCCCCTGTATGCTGTTTCTTTCACATCCTGAGGACACTGATGAAGATTTCGCCTCAGGAAACCAAGTGTTCTATTCGCCTTTGTACACATATTGCTAATGTGTGTATTCCATCTCAAATCGTGAGTGATTGTCACACCAAGGTATTTAATGGAATTCACATTTTCGAGGACCGTTCCCTCTAAGGTGTAAGAAGCCTCAACTTTATTAGATCTCTTCCTTGTTATCTGCATAATATTGCATTTATCTGGTTGAAATCTCATGCCCCATTTTCTGGCCCAACATCCTAATCTATCTATGTCAGCCTGAAGTTTCAGTGAGTCATCTGTATCTCTAATTTCCCGGTAACAAACACAGTCATCTGCGAACAGTCTTATTTCTGAGTCAATATCAGTGGAAATATCATTGATGTACAGGGAGAACAATAGAGGACCAAGAACGGTCCCTTGTGGGACTCCAGACAAAACTGGCGCCCATACTGAAGATTCACCATTAACAACAACACGCTGTTTTCTGTAGCAAAGGAAGGAATCTATCCATTTAAGAGTCTTCCCACCAATTCCATAACCAAATAATTTGGATTTAAGTAGTTCATGAGGAGGGGTGTCAAAAGCCTTCTCAAAGTCCAGAATAAATGTGTCCACCTGCCCCCCTTTGTCCAGGATTTTTGCCCAATCATTAATAACCGTGCTCAACTGAGTTTCGCAACTATGCCTTTTCCTAAATGCATGTTGTCTGTCTGACAAAAGTTTATGTTCATCCAAGTTGGCCATGATGTTTGAGCAGACTATGTGTTCAAGCAATTTACATAGGACACAGGTCAGTGACACCGGGCGATAATTACGAGCAAGAGCCCTGTCCCCTTTTTTTGAAAAGTGGACAGATGTTCGCTAGGAGCCATTCTTTGGGAATTTCACCCGTATCGAGCGATTGTTGGAAAAGATGAGCAAAAACTGGACCTAACTCGTTTGCTAGTTCGTTCAGGACTCTAGGATGAAGCTCATCAGGCCCTAAAGCTTTAGAAGGGTTCAAGCCTTTAAGTAATTTGATCACTCCCGCAGAGGATACAACAATATTTTCCATGAAAGGGGCCGATCTTCCAGTCAATGGAACCTCGTTGAACTCAGTTTTATTAAATGCATCATTGAATTGACCAACCAATTCCTCTGCCCTTTCAGAGTCCGATTCAGCGACCCCGTTCCCTCCTCTTTTATTAAGGGGTGGGATACCTTGCCTATCTTTCTTCTGGCTATTGATATATCTGTAGAAGTCTCTGGGATTCGCCTTTACATCACCTACCAAGTTATTTACATACTGATCATGCTGATTTTTGATGTCATTTTTAATTTCTCGTCTCAAGTTTTCAAATTTTGCTCTGAGTTTACCACTTCCCGACTTTTTTGCCTTAGCATGAATCGATAGGTGGAAATCCTTATTCAGTACAAAAGTAAACCTCGTCAAACTAATTCTAGACTGTACCGTCTTCCCAGACATAAAAAGTGATACACAAATTAAAGAAATATTCATAAGCTGAAACAGGAGTGAAGATCTCGTCAGTGTTCAGTAGTGTACATATTGGATATATTTCTATTCTTCACGATGAAAATACGCCCATCACCACAAGCCCTCCAGTTTTTAACATATATGAACTTTTAAAAGTAAATGTGCTCAAGAAGATTTTTACCAGACTTGTACTGGGTGTCCCAATCCTGGGAGTTTATACAGAGGAAAGAAAGAAGATCACGATAAACCGAAACGGTAACAAGAAGTTTCGCCCCAAAGACGTCCCCCCACCCACCCCACCCCAAGTCTTTTCGCCCCTTTTTACACCCCTAGTTGTTTCGCCCCAACCCATTAGTTTATATTATACTAATTCATTTTAGTTCGATTGCGATGAAAGCTTCAAGCTTATTGAATCGCCCTCGAACCTCTGTTTGAACCTCTGTCAGAGGATAAGAGAGGCAAATCTTCGACTGCTGATGAAACTAAGTCAAATTTTGTGAAAGGTTTGAAACTTTGCAGTATAAACATAAATGGAATTAGAGGGAAAATTCTTGAACTTTGAGCTTTCCTCGATACATCTCAAACTCATATTGTTGCTATTCAGGAAACAAAGATTGACAGTTCAATTACTACATCTGAGCTTTTCCCTGAAAATTGTCAGTACTGTGTGTACAGAAAAGATAGGAACTCTCATGGCGGTGGGGTGATGTTGCTCATTCATAGAGACATCCCTCACATGCCGTTCATGGAAAATTGTCAGTACTGTGTGTACAGAAAAGATAGGAACTCTCATGGCGGCGGGGTGATGTTGCTCATTCATAGAGACATCCCTCACATGCCGTTCATGGAACTTGAAAATGACACCGAATCGGTCTGGGTTAAGGTTTTTGCAAATAAAACTTCCCACTTCGTAGCAAGTTGGTATCGACCACCAAATGGTACAATCGAAAACTTTCAGTTGTTTAAAGACCAACTGGATTGCGTTAAATTGCAGCATAAGGGTAAAAAACTCCCGGCTGTACATGTTCTAGGTGACCTCAACTTCAGACACATTGCTAAGCCCGACAGGCTCAGCAAACAAGGCACAATGCTGAGTCAGTCAGAAGGACAAATATTAATTGACATTATGAACGATCATGGCCTTGAACAAATTGTTAACTTCCCCACTCGTGATAAGAACACATTGGATCTGATCCTTACGACTTTGCCAGGACAATTCGAAGACATTCATTCCCCAGATAAACTAAGTGACCACGATGTTGTCTCCGGATATTTAAAAATTCACATCCCACCAGTAAAGAAACCTCGGAGGAAGGTGTACTCATATCAGAAAGGTGACTATGAAACTATGAGGAAGGATGCACTTAGATTGGCAAAGGAGAATTACTTTAATGGTCATTCAGATGCTCGGTCTGTACAGGAGAATTTTGATTTGATAACTTTCATTCATACTTCGGCCGAAAATCATATCCCCTCAAAAACTAGTAGGTCTGTATCTTCTATTCCCTGGATCACTCCAGAGATAAGAAGGAAAATTCGCAGAAGGAATAAGATTCATGCAAAGGCAAAAAAGACGGGAAGTGGTAAACTCCGGACAAAATTTGAAAACTTGAGACGTGAAATCAAGACTGATATAAAAAATCAGCATGCTTTGTATGTGAATAACTTGGTGGGTGATGTAAAGGCAAATCCCAGAGACTTCTACAGATATATTAATAGCCAGAAGAAAGACAGGCAAGGTATCCCGCCCCTTAATAAAAGAGGAGGGGACGGGGTTGCTGAATCAGACCCTAAAAGGGCAGAGGAACTAGTTGGTCAATTCAATGATGAGTTTAATAAAACTGAGTTCACGGAGGTTCCATTGACTGGAAGATCGGCCCCATTCATGAATAATATTGTTGTGACAGCTGCAGGAGTGATCAAATTACTTCAAGGCTTAAACCCCAGTAAGGCCTTAGGACCTGATGAGCTTCATCCTAGAGTCCTGAAGGAACTAGCAAAGGAGTTGGGTCCAGTTTTTGCACACTTGTTTCAACAGTCTCTTGATACGGGTGAAATCCCCAAAGAATGGTTCTTAGCAAACATCTGCCCACTCTTCAAAAAAGGAGATAGGGCTCTTGCCCGTAATTATCGCCCTGTGTCTCTGACTTGTGTTCTGTGTAAATTGCTGGAACATATAGTCTGCTCGAACATCATGGCCCACTTGGACGAACATAAACTTTTGTCAGACAGACAACATGCATTTAGGAAAAGGCACAGTTGTGAAACTCAGCTAACCACAGTTATTAATGACTGGGCAAAAATCTTGGACAAAGGGGGACAGGTGGACACATTTATTCTGGACTTCGAGAAAGCTTTTGCACCCGTCCTCATGAACTACTTAAATCTAAGTTATTTGGTTATGGAATTTGGGGAAAGACCCTCAAATGGATAGATTCCTTTCTTTGCTACAGAAAACAGCGGGTTGTTGTTAATGGTGAATCTTCGGAGTGGGCTCCAGTGTTGTCTGGAGTTCCGCAAGGGACCGTTCTTGGTCCACTTTTGTTCTCCCTGTACATTAATGATATTTCCAGTGACACTGACTCAGAAATAAGACTGTTCGCAGATGACTGTGTTTGTTACCGGGAAATTAGAGATACAGATGACTCATTGAAACTTCAGGCTGACATAGATAGATAGGATGTTGGGCACGTAAATGGGGCATGAGATTCCAGCCAGTTAAATGCAATATTATGCAGATAACTAGGAAGAGATCTAATAAAGTTGAGGCTTCTTACACCTTAGAGGGAACGGTCCTCGAGAATGTGGACTCCATTAAATACCTTGGAGTGACAATCTCACACAACTTAAGATGGAATACTCATATTAGCAACATGTGTACTAAGGCAAATAGAACGCTTGGTTTCCTGAGGCGAAATCTTCATCAGTGCCCTCAGGATGTAAAAGAGGCAGCATATAAAGGTCTTGTTCGCCCAATCTTGGAATATGGTAGTTGTATCTGGGACCCCAGTGGAGTGGTCCTTAACGATGAAATTGAGAAAGTTCAGAATAGAGCTGCTAGATTTGTAACAGGCAATTACTGCTTTGAAACTGGGTGCATGACTGGAATACTTGGAAAATTAAAATGGGAGTCTCTCCAGAAAAGGAGAAAAGACAGTAGGCTAATACTTTTATACAAAGGTCTAAAGGGCGCTGCCAGCATTCCAACAGATGACCTTGTTCCCCCGGTTAGACACTGTAGAAATCACCATTCGTTGGCGTTTCAGACCCTTAGCGCACTTGAACTGACATTTATAAAGAGTCGTTCTTCCCCAGAACCATTAGACTTTGGAATGCCCTTCCCGATTCAATTATTTCGACAGCTGAAGGTACTGATGATTGTGTAGCTAAATTTACCTCTTTGGATAGAGCTAGGGACTAACTTCCCACATCACAGGTCCTGGTGTATGAATGTCATTTGACGTGTCACCAGTAACAATTCTGATTCTGATTCTGAACACTCATTCTGGGTGTTTTCACGCGCGCACGCGAGAGAGAGATAGAGGCTTTTACAACACTGCTACCCATTTACACCTAGGTGGGGTCGGGCAGTGTCATTACGTGTCTTGCCCAAGGACACACCTCGAAACCGGGTGCCGGATTCGAACGCAGAACCTCTCGATCATTAGTCGAGCGCGTTAACCACTGCGGTATCGAGGCTGACAACCCATTATCGTATATATGGTATAAAAATATTATTGACGAGAGGGAGAATCATAGTTCGAAGTCATGTAAAGTATCAATTATGACCCATGAAGCGGTTAAGCACATGATCTTCACGTAATTAATGCGATTAATGGTGAGGTGTGAAACACATGCTCTATGCAAAGTCAATTGTCTTTAATTATCTCTTTAGCACCCTAACCAGTTAAGTGTTTTAAATTGGACTGGTTGTCGGCGAGCAACGGCTGAAAAAGGAAAAATTGCCAAAATTTACTAAGGGTCATAATTCATGAAGTATTTTTCAGAATTTATTCAAAAGTTAATCAGGTCACCTACTTGTCACAAGCAATCTTATCACCAAACATCAAGGCTTTAGCTCCAACGTTTTTGAGATATTTTGCTGACAAGGTAAAACTGCACAAATTAACAAAGGGTGATGACTCATGATCGAAGTACTTATTCAAAATTTATTCAAAAGTTAATCAAGTCATCTACTGTACTCATCACTAGCAATTAAACCAGCAAACAGCATTTTTTAAGGCTCTAGCTCTAACCGTTTTTGGAATATTTTTCTGACAAGGTAAAAATGCCCAAATTTACAATGGGTCATAACTCATGAAACATTTTTCAGAATTTATTAAAAAGCTAATCGGGTCATCTATTTATCACCACCAATCTATTTATGAAGTTTCAATGGTCTAGTTGCAACAGTTTTTTAGATATTTTGCTGACATAGCATAAATGCCCAAATATTAAAAGGACAATTACTTATGTACTACATTTCAAAATTATTCAAAAGTTTATCTGGTCATCAACTCCTCACTATCAATCCATTCACCATGTTTCAAGGCTCAAGATTCAATACTTTTTGAGATATTTTGCTGACAAGATTTCATCCTCGTTTTTTGCAAAGGGTCATAACTCAGGAAAGGGCCATAATTCTAATGAGAAAAAGTATTTATCACATACTTTCTGATGAGGAATCCATATATAGAATTTCAAAACACTAGCATGCATGGTTCTCAAGTTATGCATTGTATAAAAAAACTTGACGATCAGACAGACGAACGGACAAACATGCCCCACCCACCTTTTTCAAAGTTGGGGGCTTAATAAAGCAAATTCTTCTGATATCGAAGCCCCATTTTTGGAATTTACATTTATCTTTTTAGATGGATTTGTATCTTTGAATTGAGATTTAACCACCCTGTCAACACTACTTAGGTTGTTTTGCAGACGCTGCTTCCAATTTTGTGGGATTTTTACCCGACATTCAGATGAAACGACATCTCAAGCCCTGCCACCCAAATGAAACCAATAGGGTTTATATGTATGGGCGGTCCGACTCGCACCACTTTGCCTGGGCGGGCTTAAACCTTCTACACGGTTTACCAGTACTCATGCATGTTTGGTCAGTTTCAGAGCAGCGTGGAAGCACCATGCAGTCCATTAAATTTCTCCAAGCCTCGATGGTCGGGGACCCGTTTTAGATGGGTTTGCTTCATGCACAATTTATGATAAACTTGATGATTTTGAATATGAGATTGATGAGGACTCAACCACATGAAATAACTGAAATACTAGAGCTAAATAAAACCAAGAGTAAGTCTCCGCTGGACCAACCAGAGACATCAAGTGTCAAAGGAAGCTGAGGGGCACATAAGATTTATAGCAGTAAATACAGTGTCAGTTTCACTGACAGCACATGGCACTGAAATAGAGTCAGAAAAAGATGCTATGATATGCAATTAGTAATGACAATTGGAATGGTCTTCCTGAATACAAACATGTAAGGAATGAATTGACAATTATCGGAAACCAGTGCTTCAGCTGAAGTGCACGACCCGCCGGATGCTTTTAGCTTGATGAGTGTTACCATATATGGGTATGGCGGCCATTTTGGTCATGTGACCTGGACATGAAACGGTTCCCCCAATAAATGCGCCTTATCGTAAGGAGCAAAAATATATCTTATACTTTAGTACTGTATTCTGAATCGTTTGCAGGATAAAATCCAACACAAAAGCATATGTGTCAAAGTTTGACCTAGGCACAAAGAAGGTCAAGGTCAACCCAGGGTCACCATTTTAGCAATTTATGATGGGCCTACGTTCCAGATGCTATTTATCAAGTTTCGTGGAAATCTGCACAGTGGTTCTGGAGAAGACTATTTTTGAAGGGTTTTTACCAAATATTGCTTGGCGGCCATTTTGGTCATGTGACCTGGACCCCATGAGGAAATTTTGGTTTCCCCCATCCCGTAGAGGCTCCATATGAAATTTGACTTCAATCGGCCCAACGATTTCCGAGGAGAAGCAGTTCGAAAATTTTCACATTTTTCGCCTCAGCGAGGCTGTACTGAATGGATTGTAATATTTCGCAAGTTCATTGATAAGATCTCATTGATATTTATCAGTATGCCAAAAATTGTTTAAATATTCCAAGCGGTTAAGTCACTATCACCAATTTTCACAAACGGGTTACGGACGGACAGATAGACAGACCATATATGGCTTGGCGGGCATTTTGGTCATGTGTCCTGGACCCCATGAGCAATTTTTGGTTTCCCCCATCCCATAGAGGCTCCATATGAAATTTGATTTCAATCGGCCCAACGGTTTCCGAGGAGAAGCAGTTCGAAAATTTTCACATTTTTCACCTCGGCGAAGCTATACTAAATGGAATGTAATATTTCGCAAGTTCATTGGTTAGATCTCATTGATATGTATCAGTATGCTAAAAATTGTTTAAATATTCCAAGCGGTTAAGTCACTATCACCAAAAATTTTCACAAACAGGTTACGGACGGACTGACAGACAAACCATATATGGCTTGGCGGCTATTTTGGTCATGTGACCTTGACCCCATGAGCAAATTTTGGTTTCCCCCATTCCATAGAGGCTCCATATGAAATTTGACTTCAATCGGCCCAATGGTTTCCGAGGAGAAGCAGTTCAAAAATGTTCGAAAATTTACACATTTTTCGCCTCGGCGAGGCTATACTAAATGGAATGTAATATTTCGTAAGTTCATTGGTTAGATCTCATTGATATCTATCAGTATGCCAAAAATTGTTTAAATATTCCAAGCGGTTAAGTCACTATCACCAATTTTCACAAACGGGTTACGGATGGACCCAAAGAAGGTCAAGGTCAACCCAGGGTCACCATTTTAGCAATTTATGATAGGCCTACATCCCAGATGCTATTTATCAAGTTTCGTGGAAATCTGCCCAGTGGTTCTGGAGAAGACTATTTTGAAGGGTTTTTATCATATATGGCTTTGCGGCCATTTTGGTCATGTGACCTGGACCCCATGAGCAAATTTTGGTTTCCCTATCCCATAGAGGCTCCATATGAAATTTGACTTCAATCGGCCCAACGGTTTCCGAGGAGAAGCAGTTCGAAAATTTTCACATTTTTCGCCTCGGCGAGGCTATACTAAATGGAATGTAATATTTCGCAAGTTCATTGGTTAGATCTCATTGATATCTATCAGTATGCCAAAAATTGTTTAAATATTCCAAGCGGTTAAGTCACTATCACCAATTTTCACTTACGGGTTACGGACGGACAGACAGACAAACCATATATGGCTTGGCGGCCATTTTGGTCATGTGACCTTGACCCCATGAGCAAATTTTGGTTTCCCCCATCCCATAGAGGCTCCATATGAAATTTGACTTCAATCGGCCAAACGGTTTCCGAGGAGAAGCAGTTCAAAAATGTTCGAAAATTTTCACATTTTTCGCCTCGGCGAGGCTATACTAAATGCAATGTAATATTTTGTAAGTTCATTGGTTAGATCTCATTGATATCCATCAGTATGCCAAAAATTGTTTAAATATTCCAAGCGGTTGTCACTATCACCAATTTTCACAAACGGGTTACGGACGGACAGACAGAATGACAGACTGACAGAATGACAGAATGACACGGTGATTTTAGGGCACTCTTAGAAAAAACCGACTTTAGTCGGTTGCTTTTTCTGCGGGTCGTGCAATTCCAATATCAATGATATTTGTGTGTGTGTATGAATTTTACGTCCCACCAACAGATAAGGTCATACGGAGACGGGACCTCGGTTTAAAGACTCTTCCGAAAGTTTGGAGAAACCCGGGATCGAACCCACAACCCCTGGTTTATGAGGCGAGTAGCATAACCACTATACTACGGAGGCTTCTACCATCGTCAATGAGAAAACGTGTCATAGAAATTGGTCAGGACACCATGGTAAGTAAAAACAAGAGGTCCATGATTGGAGCTGAATCGCTCACCTGATGCATATTGTACAAATGAAAAAGTAAATACATATAGTATTAGTCGGATGGATTGATTTGAGCAATTTTGGTTGATGGTGACCCAAGAAACATTTCTGTGAAATTATGTCAAAATCATCCTACTTTTTGGAGTAGAAGTCATTTTAATGTTTCTATATTTTTAGTTCTGGTGGCCTCATGTCCAGTGGAGCAAAAGTATTTTGAGCAATTTTGTTAGAAGGTCACCCATGGCACATCCCTATGAAAATGTTTCCTTTTAGAGAAACACGTCTTTTAAAAGTGTTCCTACTTTAAGTCCTTGTGACCATCTTGCTCGAGAGAGTGGAACAATTTGAGAAATTATGACAGATGATTACCCAAAAGACATTCCTGTGAAATCATTTATAAACAAGATGTCCACGGGCCGAGGTCATCTGTTTCTTTAAAGTAGGTCACGGGTCAAGGTTAAGGTCACATGTTTTTTTTTGTATGAGAGGAAAACCCTTGTCACGATGAATCTACATGCCAATATGAAGGCACTATTTCATAACTCTGGTTGGTCCCATCGGAGTCTAACTCTTGGTTTTCTTTTGCTCCAGCATTTCAGTGGTTTCTTGCAGTCGAGTCCTCACCGTTGTTTCATCTCTGTGGTTGTTTAATTTTTGTGTTCTCGGAGATGTTGCACTGACGAGTTGGGAGGCTTTCAGGCGGAATGAACAAATTCGTCTAAATCGCGACGAATGTAAGGGAGAGGATTGCGACCGCGTAAAATCGATTTAAGTCCCCCCGTTTCACTGATCGTTCCAAGGCAGTTCTTCTGTCGCGGTTTATGTTATAGTTTGTCTTTGAGTGTGTGTATCGCTTGCATCTTTTTTCTTTTGAATAGCCAATTGGTCATTTAGTGGGAAAGTAACTGTCCTTTTTGGTTTCCGCTATTGATACTTCCATTAGGGTCTAGCTGTTTCATGTTTGTGTTTCTTTCCCTTTGGGGTCTATGATGATTCCTAATCATTGCCTTCACATCTATTTTTCAAACGGTTCAAAAGTTATGACCAATGTTGAGTTTTTCTTTAAAGCAGGTCACAGGTCAAGGTCATTATTTTGTTCGAGTGGGAAGCCCTTCTCACAAGGAACCTACATGCCACTTATGAAGGTTCTATATCAAACGGTTCAAAAGTAATGGTAAGGTAATTCAAGGTCAAGCTCAGAAGTCGAAATCTTTTTTATGCGTGGAAAGCCGGAACATAATGCCAAATATGAGGGCTCTATCTCTGACTGTTCAAAAGTTATGATAAGTAGGTCACAGGTCAGTGTCATATGTCAAAATCTTTTGTATGGGTGGGAAGCCCTTGTCACAATGAACCTAAATGCCAAATATGAAGGCTCTGTCTCAAACGGTTCAAAAGTTTTGATAAAGTAGGTCACAGGTCAATCTTTTGTATGAGTTGAAAGACCTTGTCTCAAGGAACCTACATGCCAAATATGAAGGCTCTATCTCAAACAGTTAAAAAGTTATGGTAATATAGGTCACTGTCAAGGACACAGGTCAAAATCTTTTGTATGAGTGGGAAGCCCTTGTCACAAGGAACCTACATGCCAAATATGAAGGCTCTATCTCAAAAGGTTCAAAAGTTATGATAAGACCTAAAAATAGTCGCGTTTCTGCTAACCCGACCGACCGACTCTACTATTTTTATCAGTAAAAGAACAAAATAAAAATTGAAACACCGACTCTACCACTTTCAACTTCCGACCCTAGCCAGTGCATTTTCCCATAGTAATTTCGCGTTTTTAGTACATTTTTGGAAATTTTTGGCATTTAGTACCTTACTAATTAAGGAGCTGATTTTTGAAAGCATCTAAAATGAATTATGATATACAGTGCGAGCCTCAACATGACAATTTTATTAACAAAAAAACATAGACAAAAACAAAAGGCCCGACCCTGTTTTTTTCGGGAGAAAAAAATAAAATAACAAAAAAACAAACTTTCTCCTACCTACCGACCTTTTTCAGCATGTTAGTAGAAACACAGGTATTTTTTACGCCTAAATTTAGTCACAAGTCAAGGTCACATGGCATAACTTTTTGTATGAGTGGGAAGATCTTGTCACAAGGAACCAACATGCCAAATATGAAGGAGTTCAAAAGTTATGCCCAATGCTAGTTTTTTTTTTATCAAAGTGGATCACAGGTGAAGGTCAAGGTCGAAACTTTTTTTATGAGTGGGAAGTCCTTGTTACATGGAACCTACGTACCAAAGACGAAGCATTCAAAAGTTATGACCAATGTTAATTTTTGTCTTCTAAATAGCTCACATGTAAAGGTCAAGAGCACAATAGAAGTAAAACAAAGATCAGGAATTGATACAATTAACTCACTCCATCCATAAAAGACACCAAAGGGAAAGAAATACAAACATTAAGCGACCAGACCATAATGGAAACCTAAACAAAGGAAGGCCATATGGACAGTTACTTTCCCACAAAATGGCCATATGGCCATCCAAAATTAAAAGACACAAGTGATACACACAGTAAGTAACAAACAACAACATAAATAAATCGCCACGGAAGAGCCGCCTTGGAACGGTCAGTGGAAGATTTCCACTGGGGGGCTTAAATCGATTTTACGTGGCCACAATCCTCGCCCTTACTTCCGTCGCGATTTAGACAAATAATTTGTTCAGTCCGCATGAAGGCCTCCTAACTCATCAGTGCAACATCTCCGTGAACAAAGAAATCAAAGAACCACAGAGGTGAGACAACGGTGAGGACTCGACAGCAAGAAACCACTGAAATGCTGGAGCAAAAGAAAACCAACAGTTAGACTCCGATGAGCCCGACCAGAGACAGAGCATCAGGCACCAACCAACATTATCTCTTTAATTTTCAATAAGCCTTTACGTTGGAGCCGTCATAGAATCTGAGGCCTGACCCACCGGCGTGCAATTAAAGAGGGAAGCAAAGTTGCCAACCGTGATTGGGTTAACTACCATGCATGCAGTCTGTCGTACAATATCCAAAATCAAATTTTTGTACGAATGGGAAGCCCTTGTCACAAGGAACCTTCATGCCAGATATGAAGGCTCGATCCCAAACGGTTCAAAAGCCATGACCGTTGTTTTTTAACTCGTTAAAGTTGTCCATGTACAAACCAACAAACAGACAGGGCAAAAAATATTACCCTGCTAATGCTGGCGGAGACATAAAATCTTGCTCATACAGATTGAGCAATTTTAGTAGAGGGTTATTCATGGAACAGTTCTGTGAAATTATTTTAAAATCCATCCACTGGGTAAGGAAAAAAGTTGTTTAAAAGTTTTTTTTCTGTTTTAACTCTGGTGACCATCTTGTTTATCAGAGCAGAATGGTTTGAGCTATTTTTGTATAGGGTCAACTAAGGTATAGTTCTGTGAAATTATTTCAAAGTTCATGGACTGGTAAAAGAGGAGAAGACATTTAAAGGTTTATTTATACTTTTAGCTCTGGTGACCATTTTGTTCATGCAAATGTAATAGTTTAAGCAATTTTGGAAGAGGGTCACAGAAGGAACATTTCTGTGAAATTAATTAAAAATCCATCCACTGGTTAAGGAGGAGAAGTCGATAAAAGATTTTTCTATTAGTAGCTCTGGTGGCCATGTTCTTCATTTGAGCGGAATGGCTTCAGCAATTCTGGTAAAGGATCACCCAAGGAATATCCATGTGAAACTATTTCAAAACCCGTCACTGGTGAAGGCGGAGAAGCCATTTAAAGGTTTTTCTATTTTAGCTATGGTGGCCATCTTGTTCATCTGAGTGGAACGGTTTGATCAATTTCGGTTGAGGGTTACCAAAGGAATATTTCTGTGAAATAAGTTTAAAATTGGCTTAGTGACATTGGAGGAGATGCCGTTTTAAGGGTTTCTTTTCTTTTTTAACCCTGGCAGCCATTTTGTTCAATGAAGTGGAAGCATTTAGGCAATTTTGGTAGAGGGTTCCCCATAGAACATTCCTGTAAAAATATTTCAAAATCTGTTCACCGGTTTTGGAGGAGATTTCTTTTAAGTAAACTGTTGACAGGGCAGAATACTTTAAAACGTTTTCTATTTTTAGCACTGGCGGCAACCTTGTTCTTGTAAAAATATTTCAAAATCTGTTCACCGGTTTTGGAGATTTCTTTTAAGTAAACTGTTGACAGGACAGAAAACTTTCAAAGGTTTCCTATTTTTAGCACTGGCGGCCATCTGGTTCAACTGGAGCGGTGTGAGCAATTCTGGTAGGGGATCACCCATGGACTTTTTTCAAAATCCATCCACTGGTTAAGGAGAAGTTGTTTAAAGGTTTTTCCATTGTTGGTCGATTGTGAAATTAGTTTGATATTGGGCCGGTGGCCTAGGAGGTGATGGTGTTTTAAGGTTTTTCTATTATTTTTTTTTGGTATTTTAACTCCGGCGGAAATCTTTTTCAGCAGACCGGAACCATATGCATTTAGGCAATTGTGGTAAAGGGTCACCCAAGGAGCATTCCTGTAAAATTATTTCAAAATTCATTCACCGGTTTAAGCGATGTCTTTTAATTAAATTGTTGACGAACGCAGGATTGACTGACGACGGACGTAGACCATTCACAAAAGCTCATCATGTCACTACGTGAGCTAATAAACTCATTCTTACCAAAATCGTTGTGGTGGCCTGGTATAGACACATACAAGCACTACGTCATCACCAACTTCTACTATTTGCCGGGACTTATCGGTGGTTGGCAAAACACGTTTTTCGTCATTTGTCGCCATTGTAAACACAATTTTATTTTCTGTAAGCGTGTCTTTTATTTGAAATTGAAACGACGATCTTGACCTTTAAACAAGTAAAATAGACATATCTAAGCTTGTAATTAATGATTTCTAGATAAATCGGGACTGTTTTTTATGATATTTACGGAGGTAACAAGGCGGGATGGTATCCATTTATAGTGTAATTCGATAGGTTTTCCGTGACAGTCAACTGAAATAAACGTGGAATAGAACCCCTATTTGCACTGTGTTTATATGGATCCAGACGCTTTTGGCCAACCACGGAGAACGGTAATCCATGTCAGATTTCAAAGGGAACTAATTCGCGTATGCGCAATGAAATGTAAACAAAGTCACGTGTCAAAACATTGGATCCGTCTATAGGCACACTGGCAGAAAGAATGGTAAAATAGTGCCATGCTTGTCATTTGGTTTCCCAATGTCAATTACATGAAGGACTTTGGCAACACCTTGCCGTGGATTTGATGGGACCGGTTCCATCAGATGATCACATACTGGTTGTTATAATCAACTAGTATGTGATCACCTGAGGGAAACAGTCCCATCAAGCGAAGACTCGGATCAGTTTTGATGGCCGTCAAAAAGAATCCATGTGTCTCTAACACACGCCTGATTACACTCTTCTGGAGTCCATGTCTGTTGGTCTGAACATTGATATTTGCCATTTGTCTATGGATTAATGATTATGGATTAACGCTTCGGTACTACGACCTAAACTACTTAAGAGTGCACAACGAAGAGTATGAATAGA
Organism: Lucinisca nassula; assembly: GCA_963580285.1. NCBI lineage: Eukaryota > Metazoa > Mollusca > Bivalvia > Lucinida > Lucinidae > Lucinisca > Lucinisca nassula. The sequence continues at coordinate 26,825,680 of OY757013.1, read as the reverse complement.
CTGGTCGGATTTGCACAGCCTGATATGAGTCTTCGATGGGCGCACATGTATATTGCAGGAATACAGAATGACTTTTATAGCCATTGTGAAGTTTTTTTGCCTATATCCAGTTGACTGCCAAAAACCATTTTAACGTATTTTGGCTATCTGCAGTTGACTGCAAACAGCCATTTTAACTTTTCTTGGCTATTTGTAGTAGCCTCTTCCTTTTTAAAACGGATCAAAAGGTAATATTAGCTAGCATTGTGGACTCAGTAATAGTCTAGAATTCAAATACAGTTTTGTTTGTTTGTATTGAGGTTTAACATCCGTTTTAAATATATTTATATTAGGTGATTTTGGAGACGTTGCTTCCAATTTTGTGGGATTTTTACCCAACGTTGAGATGAATTGACATCTCAAGCACTACCACCCAACAAACTGCAAGTGTTTAAATGCATGGATGGTCCAACTCGAAGCACTTTGCCTAGGCAGGCTTAGCATTCTTTGCTTCCAAAGGATAACCCTTTTATAGAACATATTTAACGTCACTGCAGCTGATGTTTAGGGAATGTGTTGGGGCCGTATAGTCTCCCTACCCTTCATCATAGTGTAGTTTATATTTTCTTGTCCTTTGGGGTCATTGATTCCATTGTGGAATTTTGAAAATATCTGAGGGTCACTATGAGGCCTAATCGACCGAAACTATATAGGCTGGCCCAGAAAACATGTACATCCATACTTTTCAGGTCTAAGGTGCATGGATAACCCTTTTATAGAACATATTAGACCTAAGCAGTTTACCGGTGCTCATGTTCGGTCTATTGCAGCTCTGCGTGGAAGCACCATGCTGCCCAATCTATTTCTTTAAGCCCCGATGGGCGGATATGAAGCTATTTTACTGTATTTGTTTGAATTGAGGTTAAACATTTAGTTCATTTTTGAAATGTTACTTCCAATTCTGGGCGACTTTTATCCGACATTGATCGAGATGAAATGAAATCTCAACGTCTGCCTGGGCTCCCTTAGACCTTTTCCAAAGGAGTTTACTAGTACTCGTGTTGTCGGTTTTGGTGGAAGCACCATGCAGCCCAATCTTTTTCAACAAGCCCCGAGGGGCGTGGATGCAGGATTTTACTGTACATGCATAATTGTTTTACTTTGTATCTGGCTACTTTGACTCACTGTTGAGATAGATTTCTTCATGCGGATCTGCTTACTAATGTTCTGTATATGAATTTGCACTCTGAAGATGAGGGCAGGATATGCATTAACTGGTGCATGCGTTGTTTCGTTCATGTCTTTCCCTTCTTTCCGATGGCTGTACTTATTTTAAGTCGCGTTTGCGGCGTAACCTCTTCTTTGTATTTTACCTCTAAAACTCTTATAACACCAGGGCCCAAGCATAATTATTTAGCTCGATATATGCGGTTAAACTCTTAATTGTTCTAGCAAATATCTAATTCAGTGGTACAAATGCATTTCGGATGAGAAATTGTGAAGAACTCTTGCAAATGCAAAAGCTACTCATATTTTTTTCAGCAAAAATACCACAGGCGCTTGGCCCATTCATTTGCCTGGAACGTGTAAAAAGTCAAAATATGAGAGAGAGAAAAAAAACTTGATTTTTACTCATATTTTAACATTTTACACATTTCACAAGTTTTTCTGACAAATCAACGGGCCAAGCGCCTGTGAAAAATACTAGCATGATTGCCTTATTAAATGATCAAAGTTTTAATAACATCATTAGTTTTGGACAACTGAATCGGCTGGTGCTCTGAATCGGTTGGTGCTGATGCAAACGCCAAGGTCTCCTTTACTTTCGTATGGGCAAGGTAGACTGAACCTTTGCCTTTTGAAATAATTGGTGTATTCCAAAACGTTACTGAGAACCAACGCCATTACGAAAACACGCCTATACAAAAACATTGTAAACTTTATCGCCGAAAAAATGAAAATTTATGATGCACAAGAGCTGTCACTAAAGGTGACCAATGCCCCCCCCCCCCCCCGGGAGCCAATTTCTGAGTTTTTGCATAATTTCAAGAGGAGATAATTCAGCCAAAACTGACAACAGAGTTATGGCCCTTGGTCAGAATGTAGCCCTTATGATGGTGAATAAGATGGGGCTAGGTCAAATACTTTTGAAGTTATGATCAAGGTTAAAGTTTTTGTGACGGACAGACAAACAAACAAACAAACAGGGCAAATACTATATGCCCCCCACCCCCCGAATCAAATATTCTCGAGGGAGGGGGGTGGGGCATAAAAATGTGATATTTTTCTTATTTCTGCTCAAAATCTAGATTATGGTTTCTCTAGAGAACCGCCACGAGTGCCAATAATCTATATTTTAGAGCAGAAATAAGAAAAATAAGGTTTACCCCTGTAAACCCAAGTTTTACTTTATAAAAGTGGGGTTCGAGCGGGTCAGAATTATATAGGCATTATTCGTGATGACTGACACCGTTGGTGGGTCGACTGTCTCGTAGTAGGCCGGCTAATATTTCCGAACATCACGAAATCATGCCTCTATAAGTTTTACCCCCGTAAACCCCACTTTCATATTGCAAAACTGGGGGTTTCAGAGGTATATGTTATTCTAATTTCTGCCTGAAACATAGATTATGGGTACTCGTTAGAACCTCCTCCGCAAGGCAGTTCTAACGAATACCCACATTAATCTTTGTTCTCAACAGAAATATGAAAAATAGAACTTTTTTATCTGAAAATGTTCCTCTTTTGGTGGTAAAATTATCAATATACGTGTATTTGAATAGGCATGTTTTCGTAATGATTTGCTTAACCCGTCAGTTGCTATTATTCAACCACACTGTGTAGAAAAGGATCAGAGGCCACTTTGAGTGGCATCTGATCTGGGTCGACACTGTTTACAAATGTGACAACACGTGAGTCCTGTCCAAGTTTATAGGTAACCTTCTGTACATTGTATATAACCTCAAAGTGACAAGAATAGCAGGCTATAAATAACCATTACCTGGATTTCGTACATGTCAATGATTTGTTTGTTTGTGGTCCTTTACAGGGAAACTTCTTTATCTCTTTTTAACTCTGCATTACTTGCAGACAATCAATTCATAAATGATGTCACACCGAAAGAAAGAAATAACTGCAAATACCTGCCTGAAATGACAAATGATATGAACTCTGCAGGTTGAAATGAACTCAGCAGGTGATGCCATAAATCATAGTGTAGTTTATATTTTCTTGTCCTTTGGGATCATTGATTCCATTGTTGAATTTGGAAAACATATGAGGGTCACTGACGAGGCCTAATTGGCCGAAACTAGGTAGTCTCGCCAAGAAAACATGCACCCTCCATTTATTTCAGCTCTGTGGTGTATTCCTTGCTTCCAAAGAATAACCCTTTTATAGAACATATTTCTGTTCATTGACCTTTAAAGAACTAAACATGAGCATTCCTCTCTACACATTCAATAAATGGTCTATGGAAGAATGAAGAGCCCCCGCCCATTGGGGCTTGGAGAAATCGATTGGGCTGCATTGTGCTTCCACACAGAGCTGAAACTGACCAAGTACTGGTAAACCGGTTAGAAGGACTTAGGCTGGCCAGGCAAAGTGGTATGAGTCAGACCATCCAATGCATATAAGATTTTTGGTTTCATTGGGAGGCAGGGCTTGAGATGTCATTTCATCTCAATGTCGGGTAATAATCCCACAAAATTGGAAGCAAAGTCTCCAAAATGGCCTGGTGTTGATGGGGACGTTAAACCTCAATTCAAACAAAACAGACAATGGAAGAAAGAAATTACAAGGCTCAACAGTTTGCTTGCTTTGTTTTAATTCAAAGTAGACATTAAAGTTGTTGGAACATTTACTAAAAATACAACGATAAAAGTTTTACACAGTATATTTGTATTCAGTATATCAATATATTGTTAGAGGATGAATAATATCAACTATCCTTTCATAACTGGGGCTGTCATCAGACAGCATAACTCAACTGGAAAGCTGTCTTAGTCCATGATAATGGGTAGGGCTGCGAGTATTGCTGGATAGAATATTCTAAATCATAGCTAACACCCCAACAAATAATATATAAACCGAATCTGCCATATGGTTTGGAAAATACAAGCTGATATACTTTTTAATGAAACATAAAATTCCATAAGTCCTTAAGGCCATGGGAAGGCTGGCATGTGGGTTTATTACTAGCTCTATACCACAAAACTAAAGGTAAACAAAATCCATCATATAAGTAACAATTTCAAGACAAAACTTTAAAATAAAAGTTCATAGTTCATGACCTTGACCTTAAGGACATATGCAGAAATGATGGTATTGCTGAATAAAACAGTGGTCATATGCATATTGTCACACCAAATATAAAACAAATACATGTATGCCATATGGGTTTGAAAATACGAACTGTTAAAAACTTAAAAGAAAAACTTCAACATACAATTTGCCAATTCATGACCTTGACCTTATGGCTACAGACGCAAGTTGTTATGCAGAAAAAAACTCTAGACCAAACCTTTCAGCATACAAAATCTATCATAATAGGAAAGCATGAGGTCTAGAGACGAACCCAATACTGATAGTAGTACAATAGATATTCCCAAGACTTTGTCAAGGTAAGCTAAAAATTGACATTTCTGAATTTAACAATATAACATAGAAACACACATATAATGGACTCAAAGATGTTTAGTCTATTATAAAACAAGAGCTCCACAATATTGCATTTTAACACCATGGCAAGTAATAAGATGTAGCACATATACATGTACTGACTCTTGTATTGTATAAGTCAGTGTTTGTGGACAAACCCTTAACATCTGGGAGTAAAAATGTTTTCACTAGATGTATAACTGCTTATAAGAACAAGAGCACTGCATGCGGGTGCCAACGCTCAACTGCAGCCCCTTTTCATAATGAACAACTAGTCCGAGTTTCAACTAAATATGTTCAGTAATGACAGAGATATTACAAAATGTGCAAGTTTTCGCACGACGATGATGCAGACGAAAATGTCTAAGTTTTTGCACGACAAGGACGCCAGAGCTATGATAATACCTCGTCGTTTTCCTTAACAGCCGAGCTAAAAAGGGGCATAAGTGTAGCAAAAATATTTTTTAGGGTTACCTCACCTATTGGTAAACGCCAGAGCTATGACTTTAAACAAAAATTCTAAGTCGAAAAAGGGGCATAACTGCGGCAAAAATAATTTGAGGGTTACCTCACCTATTGGCATGAGTTCTCCTTTTCATAATGAACAACTAGTCCGAGTTTCAAGTAAATATGTTCAGTAATGACAGAGATATTACAAAATGGTCAAGTTTTTGCACGTCGAGGACGACGCAAAATTCTAGGTCGAAAAAGCGGCATAAGTGTACCAAAAATATTTTGAGGGTTACCTCACCTATTGGTATGAGTTCCCCTTTTCATAATGAACAACTAGTCCGAGTTTCAAATAAATATGTTCAGTAATGACAGAGATATTACAAAATGTCCAAGTTTTTGCAAAATTCTATGTCGAAAAAGGGGCATAACTGTGGCAAAAATATTTTGAGGGTTACCTCACCTATTGGTATCAGTTCCCCTTTTCATAATGAACAACTAGTCCGAGTTTCAAGTAAATATGTTGAGTAATGACAGAGATATTACAAAATGTCCAAGTTTTTGCAAAATTCTAAGTCGAAAAGGGGCATAACTGTGCCAAAAATATTTTGACGGTTACCTCACCTATTGGAATGAGTTCCTCTATTCATAATGAACAACTAGTCCGAATTTCAAGTAAATATGTTCAGTTATGATAGAGATATTACAAAATGTCCAAGTTTTTGCACGACGCAGACGAAAATGTCAAGTTTTTGCACGACGATGACGATGCCAGAGCTATGACAATAACTCGTCGTTTTCTTCGAAAACAGCCGAGCTAACTAGCTGTCACATATCACTGTGTTACTTTCTTTATTTTATGAATAACAAATGACCACACAGATGTAATAATACAGAATGACATATACAGTTGCAAAAGTAAGATGCTAAATAAAATGCGTTGTTGACTAGCATAAAGAAAAAATACATGCATTGTCTGCAAATATTTCAATAAAGAAATGAACAAATAAACATACATGAATAATAAATTAGAAGTTAACCCTTATCTTGCTGTTCACGACAACCCCTATCTTTGCAAACAGTGTAGATCCAGATCAGATGGCTTCTGTTTGGCATTCAGTTTATGAATTTGTAGCAATAAATTACCTCAAGTAATTTGATTGGTTCAAAGTCAGAGATGGGTGTGGCTAAAATGAATATTCAGCAAGAGAAGGGTTAATATGTACGCAGTTGTTCAAAGCATTTCAGGTAACATGTTAACCCTCATTCCACTGATCACGACAGCGCCTAGTTTTGCAAACAGTGTAGATCCAGATCAGATTACTCTAGATCAGATGGATTCCAACTGATCTCGATCTACACTGTTTGTTATTCAGTTTGTGTATCTGTAGGAATTAATTACATCAAGTAATCTGATTGGTTCAAATTCAGAAATGGGAGTGGCTAAATTAATTATTCTGCGGGATAAGGGTTAAGTTATGGCTGACAGAAGTACTGACTGTTATAAATCTACAAGTAAACCTCTTAAAAGCACTGCTCATTAAAACATGGTTTTGGGTTTAAAAATGGATATCACAAATGAATAGAATTTCAAATACATAGAAAAAGGTCTATGAAGGCCATTGGATAAATTATATAAGCTTTCATTTTTTATATAAAATGGACAGTTGTTCAACATGTCAATTCATACTGCATGTAAACTACAAGTATTTGTTTGTTTTGGAGGAGTGGGGTGAGGAGGGGGGGGGGGGGGGTACAGCTCTTTCAAGATTATTTCACTCATGTAGAGCTGATCGATAATTAGAGGTGAATGAAAACCGGAGTACCCAGAGAAAAAACACCAAACCATCTGTTACAGAACTTAGCATCTCACAGGCCAGGCTCGAACCACAGCATTGAGAGACCTAATGATTAAGAGTCAGTGCTCTAATCTACTAGGCCATGGATGCCCGTTAGTTTATCTCTTTATATCATTACTCATTATATGATGGTTTTGAATACAACATGATTGCAAGATGGATACGAAAAATGGATAAATTAATAGACAAGAGGGCCATGATGGCCCTGGATTGCTCACTTGATCCATATTATACAAATGAAAAGGAAGGTAATATAACATGGAGTAGAGGGTTTGAGCAATTTTGGTTGTCCCAAGGAACATTTTTGTGAAATTGTTTCAGAATAAGTCAAGCTGTTTAGGAGTAGAAGTCATTTTAAGGTTTGTATATTTTTAGCTGTGGTGGCTATCATGTTCAGTGGAGCAAAAGAATTCTGAGCAATTTTATCAGACGGTCACCCATTGAACATTCCTATGATATTGTTTCCTTTTTAGAGGAAAAAGTCTTTTTAATTTTTTTTCTATTTTAAGTTCTTGCAACCATCTTGTTAAGCAGAAAGGAACGATTTGACCAGTTCTAGCAGATGGTACCAAAATCATTTCTGTGAAATTATTTATAAAGCAATCCACTTGTTTAGGAGGCAGGTCATTTAAAGGTGTTTTCCCTCCTATTTTAAGCACTAACAGCTGCCTTGTTTAGCAGAGTGGAACTGTTTGAGCAATTTTGGAAGAGGTTTGCCCTTAGATTCCTGTGAAAATATTTCAAAATGCATTCGACAGTTTCGGAAGAGAAGTCATTTAAAGGATTTTCTATTTTTAGCACTGGAAGCCATCTTGTTCATAGGAGCAGGGCAGTTGGAACAAGTTTGGTAGAAGGTAAGCTAAGAACCATTCCTGTGAAATTATTACAAAATCCATCCTCAAGTTCAGGAGGAAGTCATTAAGTTTTTTTATATAATTTTAGCTCTGGTGGCAATCTTATTCATCGGAGCAGAACAGTTTGAGCATTTTTTCTACTGGGTTACCCAAGAAACATTCCTGTGTAGTTATTTCAAATTCATCCATTGTTTAAGGAGATGTCATTTTAAAGGTTTTATCTGTTTTAGCTCTGGCGGCCATCTTGTTTATCGATGCTGAACCTTTGAGCAATTTGGGTAGAATACCACCCAAGGAACATTCAAGTGAAATTATTTTAAAATCCATCTACAAGTTTAGGAAGAGAAGTCATTTAAAAGTTTTCTTTCATCAGAGCAGAGTGGTTGGGGCAAATTTTGGCAGAGAGATGGTTGGGGCAAATTTTGGCAGAGAGACAACCAAGGAATATTCCTGTGAAATTAAACAAGTTGGATGATGCTTGGACCAAAACTGTGGCCCCTAGAATGTTCACAAGAATTTTCTATTATTTGAACTACTGACCTACTTTTTGACCCCATATTACCCACATGATTGATTTATTGGTTGTTTTGGATTTAACGACACATCGACAATTGTGGGTCATTTTGTGTCGTCCCCAGAGAAAGAGAGAAAGAAATAGAAGAGATAGTAGAGCAGATAAGGCACTGAGGGGAAAGAGAAAAATAGCCATCAGAGGAGATGGCAAATCCCCCGACCAAAAGCCAATATGGCCTTCAGAAGACTGTTCTCTAACGGCCCCACCCATCGGGGCTTGATGAAATATATGGGCTGCATGATGCTTCCACGAAGAGCTGAAACCGAACCGCACGTGAGTACTGGTAAACAGCTTAGAGGATCTAAGCCTGCCCAGGCAAAGCGGCCCGTCCATGCTTATAAACCCTATTGGTTTCATTGGGAGGCAGGGCTTGAGATGTCATTTCATCTCAATGTTGGGTAAAAGTCCCACAAAATTGGAAGCAGCATCTCCAAAATGACCTTTACAGTGTTGACGGGGATGTTAAACCTCAAATCAAACAAAAAAAAAAGACTGTTCACAAATAGAAAGTGCACCAGAATTAAAACACACTAGTAAGCCTAATGATACAAAGGACCTTATGGCTTCAGACGTAAGTTGTTATGCAGAATAAAACTCTAGACCAAAACCTAGAGGAGATGGCAAATCCCCCGACCAAAAGCCAATATGGCCTTCAGAAGACTGTTCACTAAACCAAAGGTATATATATGAGGTTAAGCAGCTTAATCTCTAGACCAAAGCCATCAGAGGAGATGATTTATTGGTTGTTTGGGTTTAACGACACATCGAAAATTGTGGGTATTTTTGTGTCGTCCCCAGAGTTTAACCTCATATACATGATGAAGATCCAAGATTTCCAATGCACACAGTACAGGTTTACTGAGTTGTGGTTCTTGCACATGAAATGCCTTTTCATCCTTGTATATACATGTACAATTGTGGCAAGTACCAGCAATATATCTCCAAGTTATTGGAGTTATTGCCATCAAAAGATTATACTGTCAGGGGAGATAACTCTTAAACCAACACAGTCAGAATTGTGGTTCTTGTGCAGGACACTACCTGTACCAAGTACCATCAATATGACTCAAAGGGTATTCGAGATATGGTGATCACAAGGTGGTCGTACTGATATATTGAAAGGGGAGATAACTCAAATACCACAGCAACAAGCGTTGTGATTCTTGCACATGACATGCCTTCTAGACCTTGTATTCAATTGTGCCAAGTTCCTTCAATATATCGCAAAGGGTACTGGAGTTTGATCACAAGGTGGTCATACGATTATATTGCCAGGGGAGGTAACTCAAATACCCTAACACCCGGAGTGGTGGTTCTTAGGCACGACACGCCGTCTTAACCTTGTCCACAAGCGTGCCAAGTACCAGAAAAATATCTCAAAGGGTATTGGAGATATGGCCATCACCAGGTTATATTGTCAGGGGAGATAATAAAAAAACCTGGTCACCCAGACTCGTGGTTCTTGCACACGACACGCATGCTTAACGTCATGTACACCTGTACCAAGTACCATCAATATATCTCAAAGAGTATTGGAGAAATCGCCATCACAAGGTAGTGATTCTATCTAATTGGAAGGGGAGATAACTAAAAAACCATGGCACCCAGAGTTGTGGTTCTTGTGCATGACACGCTGTCTCAGCCTTGTGAACAACTGTGCCAGGTACCATCAATATATCATAATGTTTATTGGAGCTATGGCCATATCACAAGGTACCATCAATATATCTCAAAGAGTATTGGAGAAATCGCCATCACAAGGTAGTGATTCTATCTTATTGGAAGGGGAGATAATTAAAAAACCATGGCAGCCAGAGTTGCCATGTACCATCAATATATCTCAAAGGGTATTAGAGTTATGGCCATCACAAGGTAGTCATTCTATTTTATTAAAAGGGGAGGTGAGTCAAAAACTATGGCAGCCAGAGTTCTAGTTCTTGCGCATGACACGCCGTTTCAGCCTTGTGAACAATTGTGCCAAGAACCATCAATGAATCTTAAAGGGTATTAGAGCCATGGCCATCAGAAGGTTCTGTTGACGGATGGATGGACAGTCGTACAGACGCCAGGCTGATCGCTATATCGCCCGAACCTATTCGGTCGGGGGATAAAAATGAACAGAAGTGTAGAAACAGAAGAAGTAACAACATTACCCTCCACCCTTACCTGCTGCAAGAACAGCAGACCTTGACCAACTGTAAGTCAAAATCAGTTGGATGGCCCAGTGACGTCACCTTTGCCTCACCCAACCACCATCCCCACATAATAGTAATATTTTAACTTGATAAAGATATTGTCAAGATGATCATTCTGAGCAAGTTTGATGAAGATTGGACCAAAACTGTGGCCTCAAGTACTTTCACATTGTTTTTTTTTTTTTTTCATGTTATGACATACTGACCTACTTTTGACCCAACAAGACCCATTTTCGAACTTGACCCAGTATGTCAAGCAGATAATTCTGAACAATTCTGATGAAGATTGGACCAAAACTGTTGCCTCAGCTATTGACCTACGGACCTACTTCTTCATCCAACATGACCTATATTCGACCTTGACCGAGATATTGTCAAGATGATTATTCTTAGCAAGTTTGATGATGAGAGGAGCAAAACTGTGGCCTCTATAGAGTTTTCACAAGAAAATTTACAGTCACAAAAGCTCGCCTTGACCTTCGGTCAGGTGAGATCAAAAATGGTCAAAAAACATGACTGTAAACAGTTGATTTCTATATAATCTGTTCATTTTGTTTGGATGTACACTGTAACACAAGACGGCTGTTTAACTAACATGTTTCCAACAATAGTGTTGTAAACAGGCCATAAGGTATTATTAGTTTAGATGAACTGATATCTTCTTAGAAAAATAACTTTTTACTTCAATCAGGAAAAATATCACCATATGATAGACATTTCAAAGTCACATAAGAAAATGTTATTGTTTTGAACAACTGTGCCCACCAACATATTGCAGTTGCTTGCTTTCGTGCATATAAGACAGAGAAGGCGGAATAACAAGGACTTTTGGGATAATTTTTCTTTATTTCTTGTTAGAAACATACGTTGTGGGTACTTGTTAGAATTGCCACACGGCACAGCACCAGTTGCAGTGAAGATAAATAAGTTCTGAATAGTAAGATCCTTTGGAAGCAAAGAATACACCAAATAAACGAAAATAGCAGACTCAGTTTTATTGAGTCTGTTCATGACCAGTACTGAAATGTGCTACACCGGCCACGCCCCCTAGCACCGGCTTAAGCAGAACTCTATTTTCAGAAATGATTCTAAATGAACTCAATGATCCCAAACTTACAAGAAATAAGGAAAATTAGAAACATTTTTCAAGGATTTTTTTTTCAAACACTAAAGGCCTATAACAGATGCTACTCTCTGCTGTGTCTGATCTGTGCCTGTGCTGTGTTTACCAATGTGTCATTTTAAAATGGGTTAAAATGGTATGGATATTTTTAATAGAAGCCTGTTTACAGGGGTTACAACCTACGTCATAGCAGAGATGTCGTACCCATCTCAGAAGCGGCCATATTGGTGTAATTAGGGTAAATAAAATGCTTCAAACTAGATATGTACATTACGAGTCTTCAGAAAACATACTTCAGCTGGTAACCAACAATATTTGCATCCCATCAGTAAGCTAATTCCACATAGAAACATTGAAAGGGCTTCGATAGCTTCGCCACAAGATTTGATTCGGCGTTGTAAACAATGTTAGTTCCGACACCATTGCCAAATCAGCTGGTGTCGAATTATTTAAAGAAAAGGCCTCATTTCTGAGACAGATTTCAGTATGTTTGATTCTTTTATGATCTAATGCACCGACTGCGCCTACTTGTTGTGACAAATGCCTTTTGTGTAGTAAACGCTGGCAAACCTACGAATGGTTATGACGTCACTACTCTGACGTAGGTTGTTCCCCCTGTGTATATGTATGAGTCACATCATGAGAAAACTTGTTTAATGGCATACAGGGAACAGCTATGGTGCAGATCATCCTGCATATCTGCCGTCTGATCAGCTTTTTTGTATCCACTGCTTGGCTAATACAATGCTACAGTTTCTACATTCAAATTTCATGACTCTTGCTACTCGTATCTGTGTAGCCCAGCAGACCTGTTTTTTGCATCTTACCTGGTCAAAAATCCCGAGGACCTGTTTTCTCAAGATGGGGCTTATATAAAATTATAAATCAAGTACGAGTGTTACAGCCAATATACTGCACCTAAGAAGGAGAATGGAATGTACTGAAGCAAATAGTTACATAAATAATAATTCTGGTATACTTAACAATAACTTAAGGACCTAAATGTGTCTAAGTATGCATGTACTGTAATAAGTCCTACAATAACTGCTAAAGCAAGGAGTGTGAAATCATCACATTAACAAGTGTTTGTAATTTACAGCCATTTTAACCACACTTTATATACAGAGAAGTGGGGTTTACAGGGGTATACATTTTTCTTATTATTTTGCTGAAAAACATTAAATGTGTGTATTTTTTTTTTAGAACCATAAAGAAAATATGTCAAAATGCCATCTGAAATATTCTATGTCTAGAGATATATGCACATAGGTTTGTTATCTTAACTCTTATCATGCTGTTCACGACAACCCCTATCTTGGAAACAGTGAAGATCCAGATCAGATGCCTTCTGAAGACATCTGATCCGGGTCTACACTGTTTTACATTAAATTTATGAATTTGTTTTGTTTGTTTGATTTGAGGTTTAACGCCCCCGTCAACACTCTAAAGGTCATTTTGGAGACGTTGCTTCCAATTTTGTGGGAGTTTTACCTGACACTGAGATGAAATGACATCTCAAGCCCTGCCGCCCAATGAAATATGAATTTGTAGGAATAAATTACATCAAGTATTCTGATTGGTTCAAAGTCAGAAATGGGTGTGGTTAATCTGAATATTTAGCAAGAGAAGGGTTAATGTGACAAATTCATACTTATTTTGTAAGGGGAATAATACACTATTTTCTTCCATTTTTGCAAGGGAGACAATTTATGACTTGTACATGGCTTTCCCAAAACCCGAGATTCTAAGAATATAATAATCTGCTATGGGGTTCTCTTGTAGATTGGCATTTTCAACCTGAGGGATGACCTTGCTGAGCGGAACTGAGGCTATGCCGAGGTTCCGCTCAGCATTGTCATCCAGAGGGGCATTTCAACCTGAGGGATGACCTAGCTGAGCAGAACCGAAGCTATCCCGAGGTTCTGCTCAGCATGGTCATCCCGTGGGTTGGAACCGCCCATCTATAAAAGAACACCATATTAGATTCTTTTTCTTGCAAAACACTGAAAATTCTCATTGTAATTTATTTAACGTTTTATTTTTCGCACATGATACTTACGTGGTTTGCCTGAGTAACATCACCTGGGTAAGAATAGAATTTCTTACACACCAGACAAGGAAATCCGTGATTTTACCCTGGGATAGAAATTTATGTTCCGACCCAGGCAACTAACATAAGTGCGCTTCAATTCTATTCAAGTGCCCAACTACTTCCGCACTACTTTTATTTTGTAAACAATATACATGTGCGAGCTGTCAAAACTAACTGGCCAAAAAAAAACCCCCCAAAAAACAAGAGGGCCCAGAGGGCCCTGGTTCGCTCACCTGTGTGTGTCACTGTCTCGAGTACATTCTATTTTTAGCTCTTGTGGCCATCTTGTTCTTCAGCAGAGTGATTTTAGCTTATTTGGTAGGGAGTAACCCAGGCAATATTCCTGGGAACTTTGAATCAAATTGGCCTTAGAGTTTAGGGGGAGTTTCAGTTTGAATCAAATTTACAATATTTTTCTATTTTTACCTCCGGTGGCCATTTTGTTCATCCGAGTGGGATTATCTTAGCCTTTTTGGTAGAGGATGATCTAAGCAACATTGTCGCAAGGAACCTACATGCTAAATATGAAGGCTGTATCTCAAATGCTTTAAAAGTTATGACAAAGTAGGTCAAAGTTCAAGGTCATGGATCAAAAGTTTTGAATGGTTGAGAAAACCTTGTCACAAGGAAGATGCACGCCAAATACGAAGGCTCTATCTCATATGGTTCAAAAGGTATGATAAAGTAGGTTACAGGTCAAGGTCACAGGTCAAATCTTTATGAGTGGGAAGCCCTTGTCAGAAGGAACCTACATGCCAAATATGAAGGCTCTATCTCAAACGGTTCAAAAGTTATGACAAAATAACCTACTGATCTACTTTTTGATTTGACGTGACCCATATTCGAACTTAACTGAGATATTGTCCAGATGATCATTCTGAGCAAGTTTTAGGATGATCTGACTAAAACTGTGGCCTCTTAGAGTGTTCAAAATGTTTTTCTATGATTTGACCTGCTGACCTACTTTTTGACCCGACATGACCCATATTCAAACTTGACACAGATATTGTCAAGATGTACATTCTGAGCAAGTTTGACGATGATCGGACCAAAACTTGGGCCTCTAGAGTGTTCACAAGATTTTTCAACAATCTGACCTACTGACCTTCATATTGACCAGACATGACCCATATTCGAAATTATCCGAGATATTATCAAATGATCATTTTGAGCAAGTTTGATGATGATCGGACCAAAACTGCAGCCTCTAGTGTGTTCAGACGGTTTTTCTATGATATGACCTACTGACCTTCTTTTTGACCCGACATGACCCGTATTCAAACTTGATCCGGATATTGTCACGATGATCATTCTGGGCAAGTTTGATGATGATCAGACCTAAACTGTGGCCTCTAGTGTGTTCAGAAGGTTTTTCTATGATTTGACCTACTGACCTACTTTTTGACCCGACATGACCCATATTCGAACCTGACGGAGATATTGTAGAGACTATCATTCTGAGCAAGTTTGATGATGATCGGACCAAAACTGTGGCCTCTAGTGTGTTCACAAGGTTTTTCTCTGATTTGACCTACTGACCTACTTTTTGATCCTACATGACCCATATTCGAACTCGGCTGAGAAATTGTCAAGATAATCATTCTGAGCAAGTTTCATGATGATCAGACCAAAACTGTGGCCTTTAGTGTATTCACAAGGTTTTTCTATGATTTGACCTACTGACCTACTTTGTGACCCCACAAAACCCATATTCGAACTTGACCGAGATATTATCAAGATGATCATTCTGGGCAAGTTTGATGATGATCGGACCAAAACTGTGGCCTCTAGTGTGCTCACAAGGTTTTTCTATTATTAGACCTACTGACCTACTTTTTGAACCGACATGAACCGTATTCAAACTTGACCGAAATATTGTCAAGATGATCATTCTTGGCAAGTTTGATAATGATATGACCAAAACTGTGGCCTCTAGTGTATTCATAAGGTTTTTCTATGATTAGACCTACTGACCTACTTTGAGACCCGACATGACTCATATGCGAACGTGACCAAGATATTATCAAGTTGATCATTCTGAGCAAGTTTGATAATGATTGGACATAAATTGTGGCCTCTAGTGTGTTCAGAAAGTTTTTCTATGATTTGACCTACTGACCTACTTTTTGACCCGACAACACCCATATTCGTACATGACTGAGATATTGTCAAGATGATCATTCTGGGTAAGTTTGATGATGATCTGACCAAAACTGTGGCCGCTTGTGTCTTCACAAGTTTTTTTTTTTCTGATTTGACCTACTGACCTACTTTTTGATCCTACATGACCCATATTCGAACTCGACCGAGATTTTGTGGTGGTACAAATTGTGTGCAAGTTTAGTTAAAATCAAATCATAAATGAAACAGCTATCATGCAGACAAGACCAAAATAGGCAATTTTTGCCCTTTCAGGGGCCGTAACTCCGTAACACATAATGGGATATGGCTGGTTCAAGAAAGGAACCCAGATCTCATGGTGGTACAAGTTGTGTGCAAGTCTGGTTAAAATCAAATCATAAATGAAGATGCTATCGTGCAGACAAGACCAAAATAGGCAATTTTTGCCCTTTCAGGGGCCGTAACTCTGTAACACATGATGCGATATGGCTGGTTAAAGAAAGGAACCCAGATCTCATGGTGGTACAAGTTGTGTGCAGGTCTGGTTAAAATCAAATCATAAATGAAGATGCTATCGTGCAGACAAGAAATTGTTTATGCACGCACGCACACACGGAGGACGGACAAAATGTGATCACAAAAGCTTATCTTGTCACTACGTGACAGGTGAGATAAAAAAATGAAGTAAAAAAAATCAAATAAGAATGATAATTATTTGACTCATTAATTGTTAAAGGACATGGAATACAGGACTTTTGTATGAAATTTTAAAATACTGTCTGTAGTTCTGCTATTTGCTACAAAAAAGGAAATGTTTGGGAGGTGTTGTGCAAGAAAAAGAATCCAATATGGGGTTCTGTTGTAGATGGGCGTTTCCAACCCTCGGGATGACCGTGCTGAGCGGAACCTCGGCATAGCCTAGGTTGCGCTCAGCATCGTCATTTCTCGGGTTGGAAACGCCCATCTACAACAGAACCCCATATCAAATTCCTATTTTCTATCTCAGGCTAAAATATGGATTATCTTGTGTGGTGTGCAAGAATAAGTGTTAACCCATTGGTTACTGAATGGAATCTTCCAACTTATATACAGAAGTCCGTTTGGAAATTTAGGGGTAACAGGATGAGTTAATTTTAGAAATAAATTTAAAAATGGTCGAACTTTCTGCAAACAGTGAAAGCCCTGATCAGCTGCTGATCAGGGCCTGTACTGTTTGCCAAAGACCCATTGTGGAGCTTTCGTCTATTAAAATGGGTCACAAAAAGCAATGTGCTCATCAGGAGTGTTGACAGGGAAACAATTACAAGTTTTGACTTTTTCCCGGCCCAAATTATTCATGATGAAACTAAATGAATGTTTTCTGCATGAACCATTCCAAGAGAAAATCTGTGTAAGATCAGCCTCTGGTTTCTATACTTCTGAGGCCAGCTGTTCATAACTAAAGAGGTTGTTAGTTAACATTTTGTTAAAACTTTGAACATTTAATATGGCAAATATGCTCATATTTTTGCTGAAAAAAAAAGTGAGCAGCTTTTGCAGATGCAAAAGCTGCTCACATTTTTTCAGCAAAAATATCAAATTTTAGATACTGTATTTGCTAGAAGAGTTAACAATTTGACCATTAACGAGCTTGTTAAGCTAACAAGGCTTTGAACAACAGGGCCTAGATGTCAAGACTCTTGCTAGTCTGTTTATCTGAGCAGACCAGTTTGTGTCTTTTCTGGTAACAAACCTCAAATACAGGTTTTCTCATGAATGGGGTCATATGAGACCCGCCAAGCGAATTTGTGTCTTCGAGCATTCCGTCATGACAAATTTTAACTGCGCATGCCCAGCCATTCATAGGGGCCAGGGATACGGCTTTCTGTCTGAAGGTTCCTTTTGATTCAGTGCTTGTATGAGCGAGCAGCAAAGGTTCTGGCGAGACTGCGTGGATGCGCAGGCTCGCCTGAACCTTCGCTGCTCGCATAGGCGATAAGTACCGAAATCGCTTGACGGGGCCCATATAATAATGAGTCTGTGCACATAAATGGTACATGTTGGCACATGTAACCACTGAAGATTCAGATCAGCAGTCTGATCAAGTCACAATATAGTCAACCTGGCTCATCCACTGAGTGAACAATGAAAAGGTTGATGTGGCTGCATGGGTGTGAGCAAACTACAGAGATTGACTTCATTATTCCTGGCGTTTACTTCATTGCTTCTACACGTCAAGCTCTAACTCAGCTAGGTGCACATGTCCAGCCCTACCTACGCTGGTGCACATGCATGGCTCAAACTTAGCTGAGTGCATATATCAAGCTATTTCTTCTATGCCAAACTCTGATTTTGCTGAGTGCGAATGCCAAGCTATAACTTTGCTAGGTGCAAAGCTCTTGCTTCATTGGGTGCTTATGCGAATCTCTAACGTCCCTCAGTACGCATGCATTGGCCCAAGCTGTAACTCTGCTTGGTGCATATGCTAAGCTCTAACTCTGCCGTGTAAACATGCCAACCTCTGACTTTGCTAGGTGCGCATGCCAAGCTCTAACTTTGCTGGTGTGCATGCTAAGCTGTTATTTCACTGAGTGCACATTCCAAGCTCTAACTTTTCTGGTTGCTCAAACTTTTCTGGGTGCACATGCCAAGCTCTAACATTGCTGTGTACACATGCCAAACTCTAATTTTGCTTCTTGCACATGACAAGCTCTAACTTTGCTGGTGAACATGCTAAGCTGTAATTTCACTGAGTACACATGCCAAGCTCTTACTTTTCTGGGTGCTCATACTTTTCAGGGTGCCAATGCCAAGCTCTGACTGCTCTGAGTGCACATGCCAACTTGTAACTTCTCATGTACACAGGCTCTTATACAGCAATTACATACATGTAGATAATACAAACTGTATAAACATGGTGACTTGCAAAAGCTAATGCAAATGCATAACCTTTTTATAACACTATTCCTTACAACATGGCTTAGCTCCAAATAAGGATATCAGTGATTATTAAGAGATAAACTTTCTATATTTCTCTTTGTAAACATATGCTGTGGGTACATGTTCATTACTGAAACACGCCGCCTTACAATGTATTTGTAAAGGCGTCACTGACGCCTTTACAAATACATTGTAAAGGACTGGTCTCCCTAAGGGTTTTTTTTGGCCTCCTAACGATTATGTTTATTTCTGGCTTATTGTTAGCATACATATGCCTAATTATTTAGAACATATGTGGTTTTGGTATTTAAGCAGTTTTTTCTGAGTTACAGGCTCTTTAAAGTGGGTGGGGTAACTCCACACAGTTTTGACATGTATTTTGTGTCTCATTTAAAGGTAGAAAAATAGTACCATACATGACACGTTATTATATAAAATGACAGGGGAAGTTCTAACTCTATGTTTTGTCACAAGTTTATTCACCAAAATTCACTTTTTTGGGGAAAAATATGGTTTAAGGAACCTTGGGTCATTTTTGAGATTTTTTAACAGTAAAGTTCTTTTTTTTTTCTTATATCTTCGGTATACATTAACCTATAGTGGTGAAACTCCTACCATGCAAGCATACTGATGAGGCAATATAACTCAAATGATCATTTGAGTTGTTGACCTATATTTCACGGTTGAATGAACATTCTTATTTCATGTTTATAGGTTAGATTATTGTTTCCATCAGTTCAAGAGTTTAGATATTTCTGGCATTTGGATAAACAGGCGATGAGTTTAAACATATTTAAATCAAATGAAAAAAAAATAGAAATGTGTCCAAAGTACACAGATGCCCCCGCCTGTTTGACTCTGCCAATATATCTGAATGACCCCTGGGAGACACACTAGCATCAGATATATATGTTCAGGATGGGTATCTCAATATTTTCTAAGATATTTGGATTTTGATGATATGAAATGGGCAGGGCAGGGGGCTGGGGCATTATTGTGTGTGTCATTGAATACATCTGACCATAAACAACATCAAATAAAAAAGGTTGGAATCTGAACAGTTTCTGAGATACATATTTTTTTTACATTTTTTGGTCCAATCAAATAGCCCCACCCCAGACAGAAGCATGACCATAAACATGCTAAACAGTTATTAGCTGCAGAAGAAATGCAGACATAAATGTGCACCTAAACATGAACCTGGTTATGAACGTAATAATGTGTGACATAGTACGCACATACGAACATAACATCACATCGAAAAAATATATATGCCTCACTCACGTCTTCCTTTGGCATGCAGAGATATAAGAAAGGTCTGCTTGAATATCTTTAATAATCCCACTTCAATAGCACATCTAAAAGAATGTGGTACACCTACGTGAAGACACAGGCATATACTTTTGAAAATGGTTGTTCACAACTGTATTTTGACATGCTTTGCGCATACCTAATCAAATTAATCTACAGAAGAATAGCTTTCATTGTCACCTGAACTTGAGCTGTTGCCTCTTTTTGAACAGCATCTGTTACGCTGTTCATATACTGTGACTTCAACGATTTTTTACTTACTTTGGCTGATGGCCTTAAAACCGAGTTTCTTTAACACAGAAGCGATATGGACACAGCAATCAAATACCTCGTCACCATTTTTTTTTTCATCTGCACTGCCACCCTATTATGGACGCTAGTCCAGGGCCTTCCTTAATCCTTAGATTGTATTCCCTGTCTCCCTCTCTTTCTCTGTATTTCAGGTATTAGACAAGGAGACCCTTTATCTGCTTATATGTTTCCACTATTCATTAAAGATGTTACCTTACTTTGAAGATACATCTAATGATAATGCTGCTGTTGTACTTGACATGATACAATGAATGATGCTGCAATATAGGAAAACATTCTTGGCAATTGAATTGTTAGCTTGACTAACAAACTGACTGATCTATGATTATTTACAGGAACAGTAATATTGAGAGTAATATTTAGTTCTCTCATTCTCTCTTTCTAATATTAATAATAATAATAATAATAATAATAATAATAAAATAATAATAATAATTAAAATAATAATAATAAGAAGAAGAATAAGAAGAAGAAGACAATAAGCAGAAGAAGAACATTTTGTTCACAGTTATAGTATACTCCAGGTGTTCTGCAAGATAAGGTGGGTGGTTGAGTCTGCCAATGGCAGAATCAAAAAATGGAAGGCACTTTCAAATGTAATGCCAAACTCCCACATACCTTGCATTGGTGACTACGTCAGTATCGTATGTTCTTTGTTAAATGCATTTAGGCCTGTTCTTGTTATGAATTCTGAATCTGATGAGGTTCTTGCAAAACGTATGCTACAACTTGCCAAGTTACCAAACAAACTTAAAGACAAGGTAGAGAAAAAGGGTTGGGACAGTCGTGCAATGGCTCCATGGAAAGCTATTGATGATGCCAACCTCGAAGACTTCCCACAATAAATGGAAGCAGAGCTGAGAGACATGACCATGGGCATATACCAATTAAAACAGGCCGATTCGTATACAGACGAACACACTACTGAAGCCGGTCAGTATGAGATAATGATTCACAATGAGGAGGATGGAATTTTGAAAGCCCAAATAAAATCAAGGTAGTTGGCTGTTGTGCCCATATCGCTTCCGTGTTGTGGTATCTAGGTTTTTACCGCCATCAGCCGAAGTCAGGGCGAGAACAGTCATTTAAGTCACAGTATATGAACAGTCTTACAGATGCTGCACAAAAAGACTGGGACAGCTCAAGTTCAGGTGACGATGAAAGCGATTCTTCAATAGATTAACTTGATTCAATAATTAAATATGTTGATTTTTTAGATTCCAACCTTTTTTATTTGCTGTTGTTTATGGTTAGACACATTCAATGACATATATCTTGAGACCCACACAATCATGCCCCAACACCCTGCCCTGCCAAGTTCATATCATCAACATCCAAAATATTGAGATACCCACCCACGAACATATATATCTGATGCTAATACATATTCAATGCCACATACATGTACAATGTGTCCCCAGGGGTCATGCAGGCATATTAGCTAAGCCAAAAAAGGCGGGGGCATCTGGGTACTTTTTACACATTTCTATTGTTTTTTCGTTTTATTTAAATATGTTTAAACCCATCGCCTGTTTATCCAAATGCCAGAATTATCTAAACTCTTGAACTGATGGAAACAAAAATCTAACCCATTAACATGAAATAAGAATGTTCATTCAACCGTGAAATATAGGTCAACATCTCAAATGATCATTTGAGTGATATTACCTAATCAGTATGCTTGCATGGTAGGAGTTTCACCACTATAGGTTAATGTATACCGAAGATATAAGAAAAAAAAAAGAACTTTACTGTTAAAAAATCTCAAAAATGACCCAAGGTTCCTTAAACCATATTTTTCCCCCAAAAAGTGAATTTTGGTGAATAAACTTGTGACAAAACATAGAGTTAGACCTTCCCCTGTCATTTTATATAATAACGTGTCATGTATGGTACTATTTTTCTACCTTTAAATGAGACACAAAATACACGTCAAAACTGTGTGGAGTTACCCCACCCACTTTAAAGAGCCTGTAACTCAGAAAAAACTGCTTAAATACCAAAACCACATATGTTCCAAATAATTAGGCATATGTATGCTAACAATAAGACAGAAATAAACAAAATCGTTAGGAGGCCAAAAAAAACCCTTAGGGAGACCCGTCCTTTACCATCGAAAAAACAAAACATTTTCAGATGAAAAATTGTGACATTTAAAATAAGGTTTATCCCTGAAAACCCTAGTTTTACTGTATGAAAGTGGATTTCAAGGGAGGTCACTTTTATATAGGTGTGTTTTTGTGATGTGGAATCAACGTGTTTTTACACAAGTATGTTAGGGAGAAACACAAAATGAGTATTCCTAAATTAGCCTTGGAAGTCCTTTTCTAGAGCTAGGGGATGACTTTGGACATTACAGTTTTAAGAAAATTCACCTAAAATGTTGCATTGAAATGAAAATTTAGAAAATGTATGTTGATTACAGAGTATATAGTAGATTTCATTGAGGTGATTCTTATAATTACCCACAACATACATGTATGTTTGGAATATTATGAGCAGGGACAAAGCATTTCCTACAAGTTACATGTGCACCCAACAAAGACTCGGATCAAGCTGGACATCCACACAGTCTGATCAGAATCTTCCTTGTCCACTCTAAGGACAGCTAAGGGTCCTATGCTTCTTCATGCAGCAAGAGAAGTCACTGGTCAGACTACAGTACATGGATGCACAGGCTGATCTGATTCTTTGCTAAGCGCACATGTAAATTGTAGTAAATGTTGTACCCAGGCTCTTATCTCTCTGAATAATTGTCCCCATTATTCCTCCTTATCTAAAGCTACATGTAGGATCTGTCTGTATCTTATATCCTGTTATCATTTGGTTAGTTTGGAACACAGTTGTTTCAACTTGTCTGGCTTTGTACCTAAGCAATAATGTTAAAATGAGGTAGTAAAGAAGTATTTAAAGGTAATTGATATACAGTCAGACTTTGATGGCTCGACACCTTTGGGACCATGAAATTTGTTTG
The DNA here is from genome assembly GCA_963580285.1 of Lucinisca nassula. Classification (NCBI taxonomy): domain Eukaryota; kingdom Metazoa; phylum Mollusca; class Bivalvia; order Lucinida; family Lucinidae; genus Lucinisca; species Lucinisca nassula. The sequence goes on along the minus strand of OY757013.1, from coordinate 26,802,258 downwards.
AGATAGGATTAGTTCCAGCCATTGATGATTAATCATAGTGCAAGGTCACGGAACATAATACAGCTATCTTTTCATTTGTTTTTAAATAAATGTATGTTGTGTGTACTCATTAGAATCCCCCATTGAGGCGATTCTAATGAGTACACACAACATACATTTTCATGATGAAATAAGAACATTCTCCCTTAATTATCACAATATAGTGGTATCTAAAGTTATTAAAAATTTCTAGGGACTCAAGAGCGCGTTAGAAACAACTGTGCTTAACAAGCCCATCGAAGTTTGACTGTATGTGGCACATTATCTTTCATTTTTACAAGGGAGACAACTTTTGAAATTTTCTGTTTATTCCTGAAATCCCCGATGAACTGAACCACTTGAAAAGTGCTCTAATCTTCCAGGAAAGAATTGGCTCCTGTAAGAGTAGACTCCTACCGACAAGTGAGACAAAGACTTTGAAAGTCTTGCCTCCCCTGAAGTTCAGGGCAGGCAAGGCTTTCAATGTCTTTGTCTCACTTGTGTAGGCAAATTGTTTCCCCTTAAAAACTGTTAAAGGCACTGCAAAATAAGAGACAAATATTTGCTGCCTTAAATAATAAAACAATTTAAATTCCTCAGCATCACTTTAACAAGTCTGTGAATGGAAGCCTTAATAAACCTGGCTTTATATGAAGAAAACCGGGGTTTACAAGGTAATGCATTTTCTTAGTTCTGCCTCAAGCCATATGTTGTAGATGTTCATTAGAACAACCTCAATGAAGCAGTTATTACAAGAACTGCCTCAATAGGGTGTTTCTGACAAGCACTCATAATCTTTATTTGGATTATAAATAAAATAAAATCACAAATTTCGATTGGAAAAATGTCAATTTTTGAGTCATGAAAGAACACACTATCTCATATGTATGTGTTATGCTAATGATGCTACGAATATGTATATGTTGTGATAAAAAAGGCTACCATGCACTTGAGATTCAGAGACACTTAAAAACTACAGCTAGAAGGTTTTGCCATAAATCAAAAACAGTTTACAACAAGAGGGCCCAGAGGGCCCTGGTTCGCTCACCTGATCCAATGTATAACAAGTGGGCCCCGGGCAGGGTCAATTTTGAAGCTTCATATCGAATATGAAAGACCTGGGCTTTCTGGTTTCAGAGAAGAAGATTTTAAACGGTTTACCCTGCATATAGAAATCTATGTAAAACAAGATTTTCCCTATATAAGTCTATGTTAAACCAAAGGGCCCCGGAGCAGGGGCATTTTTGGCCCCAGGGCTATAATTTGAACAATCTTGGTAGAGGTCCACTAGCTGAAGCTTCATAACAAATATCAAAGACCTAAGCCTTGTGTTTCAGAGAAGATGATTTTTAAAGATTTTACCTATATAAGTCTATGTAAAACCAAAGGGCCACATGGCGGAGGCATTTTTGGCCCCAGGGCTATAATTTGAACAATCTTGGTAGAGGTCCACAAGATGAAGCTTCATACCAAATATCAAAGACCTGGGCCTTGCAGTTTCAGAGAAGAAGATTTTTCAAGATTTTCCCTATATAAGCCTATGTAAAACAAAAGGGCCCTGGTGCGGGGGCATTTTTGGCCCCAGCACTATAATTTGAATAATCTTGGTAGGGGTCCACTAGATGAAGCTTCACATCCGCAACTATTATTGACATTTATGCCGGTGGCGCAAAGGATTAAGCCTTTTACTGTGCGCTGACCTTCTCGGCTTACCTGTACAGAATGTCTTGTTGGAAATAGCAGGCGCTTTAATGGAAACTATTTTTTAAACAAATATAACTTATTTATTTTTCAATTTGACAAACAAGTTCCGATTTAATCTAATTGTCCGTTTAAAAACCTTCAAAAAGATATCAAATAAGTGGAACTTTAATTTAATTAGCTGCCGGCATTAATATTTTTAAATTAACAACCCTTAATCCTTATATGAAGCATACAAAACTGTGGAAAAACAACGACGGTACCATACTTTAACGGCTAAAATCTTCACTTTCTGTTAATATTGCAAACAATCGCCCGTATCAGGCGCAATGTGGTTACAATATTGTGTACTTTGATAGCAATTATAATATTTCAAAATTATACTTAATAGCGGCATTTTGCGATTAAATTTGGAGCTTATTCAGAAAAAGCTTTATCGTCTACACACGCGTGTAATCTCAAAGCGTGCCATTCTCCGTCGACCGTGAAATGAACACATCTTCGCCTGGGCATCTCCTTGGAATGTAAATCAATCTAAAATGCGGTGTCTGATCTGCGTCTTATTTATTTATTTATTTTATTTATTTGTTTATTTATTTTTCATGACCCGATTAGATTTTTTTTACTTACTTAGCAATTTAAACAAATATTGCTAGTAATAAGATTACAACTGAAAGAAAGAAAGAAAGAACAATTGAAAGAAAGGAAGAAAGAAAGTAAAAAGAAAGAAAGAAAGAGTTTTATAGAAAAAAAGCTGGGGTTTACCGAGGTATTCGTTTTTTATTTCTTATCAAAGACATAGGTAGTGGGTACTCGGTAGAGTCACCTCAATGAGGCGGTTCTAACGAGAATACAAAACTTATGTTTTTAGGTTTCCATTACGATAACACAACCATGCGATAAAGTACATTTTTCACATCTCCAAAATGGCTACTTTTCTGATGAAAATCAATGATCTTTTTCTTATAAATACGGCAAACATGGGTTGTGGGTGCTCGTTAGAACCGCCTCGATCGTCAGAACTGCCTCATCGAGCCGGTTCTAACGGGTACCCACAACCTATGTTTTGGAACAAAAATAAGAAAAATAATGTATACCCCCGTAAACCCCAGTTTTCTCTATATGAAGTGGGGTATAGGGGTCTTCATTTCACGGACTTGTTCACGTGGTGATTAACAAATTATCAAGAATTGAATGAGCCGCACGGATGTGTTATCGTAATTTATTTATTTATTTGTTTATATTTTTGGTCAATGCGTGGATTGTTGGTTATATTTAGAACCAGCTCTTTCCGATTTATTTATTTTTATATGTATGTATTTTTTTTTCAACTGTTAAATGTTTTATTAAGATCAGGGTGTACACCTTTTCTGGTATTCCTTCCATCATACCAGGGAAAAGAATTTGCATGTAAACCCAACTTTATATATTGAACAGTCGGATAATCAGGCATCAGCATAATCTTAACATAACACAAAATCATAGTTCGAAAGTACTTGCTTCTTATTCTTCTATATTATTTTAGTCTCTGTTGTTTTTTTCATCACGGCAACAAGCCGTGCAATGAACACCCCCTTAAACAATGCTTTATATAGAGAAAACTGGGGTTTACTGTGGTATTCATTTTTTTATTTCTTCTCCACATAGGTTGTGGGTGCTCGTTAGAGCCACCTCAATTAAGCGGTTCTAACGAGAATACAAAACCGGTTTTGAGTATCGATAAGTTTTCATTAACAACTTACCTGTTTTTGAGATATCAAGAATACCCTACTATGCCGCTCGGATTTATTTATTTAAAAATTTATTGCACAATTCGTTGATTGGTGGTACTATTTAGAACCAGCTCATTCTGATTTTTTTTTTAATTTATTTATGCATCACGTGAACATGTCCGTGAAATGAAGACCCCCTTAAACCCCAGTTTATATAGAGAAAAAAGGGATTTACAGGGGTATTCATTATTTTTCTTATTTCTGCTCCAAGACATAGGTTGTGGGTACTCATTACGACCGCCTCAATGAGGCGGTTCTAACGAGCACACACAACCTATGTTTTGAGCATGATTTTGACTTAATAAGCACAAAAACATAGGTAGAAAGATTTCAATTTGGCGCTTCTGTGCCCATAATCAACGGTTTATTACACTCAGGGGAAAATATCACGGGTATTTAAGCAGAAGACAATTATCGCTTTTTTGACATGTGGATTGTGTATTGCGTTCCGGCTACCGACCGTCAGGAAGTCCAAAGATTAATGGACACGCGTGCACGTATAATGGATTACCTTATTTCCGGAAAGATTGTGTCATGGGTACTACTGTGCATTCTTTATTCATATGAAGTATTGGTGCTATTTAGATAATGAGTACCAATTATTATTATTATTATCATTATTATTATTATTATATCTTTTTTTGTTTGTTTGATTTGAGGTTTAACGTCCCCGTCAATACTGTACAGGTCATTTTGGAGACGTTTCTTCCAATTGTGTGGGACTTTTACCCGACACTGAGATTAAATGGCATCTCAAGCCCAGCCACCCAATGAAACCAATAGGGTTTATAAGCATAGACGGGCCGACTCGTGCGCACCGCTTTGCCTCGGCAGGCTTAGATCCTCTAAGCGGTTTACCAGCACTCGTGTGCGGGTCGGTTTCAGCTCTGTGTGGCAGCATCATGCAGCCTATCTATTTCTTCAAGCCCCAGATCAGACGTCGAGCTTAGATCAGGGCCTTTGCTGCCAACCCATTACAGCCTCCGCCCAATGGGGCTTCATCACGTGAACGAGTCCGTGAAATGAAGACCCCATTAAACCCCAATTTAAATAGAGAAAACTGAGGTTTACGGGGGTATGGGAGCTTTTTTCGTGACGTACTTCCGGTTCTAAAAATAGAACGGGAAAAGCCCTGGTCGTCATCTGTCGTATTGCTTCTAAGGCAGTGGGACAGATAAAATGTTAATTACAGTAGAATTCTTTTAAACTCTTGGCGAATTCTAATGTAAGATAATGGGAGAAACAACGATATGCTGCCAGATGTGAAATTTCGCATTACGAAAATGATATATTGTACATACGACCCAACAGGGTCCTCTCTCTCTCTCTCTCTCTCTCTACGTCAACCGACATGTAGCGTGTCAACAACGTCGTGTCTACATCAAACCAACTTCAAAGCGATGCATTGAATTTGACGTTGCAACGTCGATAAAACGTCAGAACGTTGCGTTGGCGACAATACGGCGTTGCTTAATAAAATGCCATTTGCCCAGTGCTCGGACCCATCAAGACTCAGTGGGATTGGAACATTAAATTTAAAACAAACCTAGAACACCCTTTCAGTGCATAAGAATGAAACACTCCTGATTTTTATAGTAAAAACTGGTAGATTTGTAGATTTGTTCAACCTGCCCAGCCCTTAGGTCTACTACTTCATTAACCCATTTGGTTCCGGAAACCCCAAAAGGGGTGAGTGACACACAGTGCAGGCCCAGATCAGACGCCGCAGAATGCGGCGTCTGATCAGGGCCTACACTGTTTGCAAAGTTTGGCCATTTTCCAAATAAATTTTGAAGAAAACACAACCTGACACCCCTAAATTTTTGAAAATGACTCCTGCTATATATAAGGAGGAAAATTCCATTTGGTACAAAAAGGTTATGGGCTTCTTGGATAAAGGGATCAGTCAACCCGCTCTCTCATCTCAACGGTCACGTGACATTGAAGTGAGTTGGAGTGGTTGTCAACGGCATGACGTCGAGCCAAAGTTGACTCGAGCCCGTATGTAAGTCCACCACTCATTAGTTTTTTTTTCGACTGCCAGTATGTTTATTTGTATGCCTAACAGTTTGTCCGATCGTCTGTTAGTCATTCATTCAGTCAGTCGGTCTGTGTGTCGTCTGTCTGTCTATTGTCAGTTTGTCAGTCAACCCCCCCTCTCTCTCTCTCTCTCTCTCTCATGCCAACGGCCATGTGACAATGAAGTGAGGTGAGTTGGAGTGGGTGTCGACGGCATGACATCGAACCAACATTGACTCAACGTTCCTCCGTCAGTAGATAGATAGATAGATAGATAGATAGATAGATTAGATAGATAGATAGATAGATAGATAGATGGATAGATAGATAGATAGATAGATAGATAGATAGATAGATAGATAGATAGATAGATAGATAGATAGATAGATAGATTGATAGATAGATAGATAGATAGACTTGGATAGCGAATAAAACGAAAGTTACGTAAAACTTATTGTGTAAGTAAGCTTTCGTGAATAACGGTATCTCAAGCCATTGACATGGGTCATTCACGAAAAGATTTTCGTCAATTAAAAACGGATTTAGGATAAATGAATTTCGGTAATAAAAGCGAAATATCATTCTTTCCTTCCCGAAGCATTATTTCAATGAAAACGGGTATATTTTCTCTAAAAATGTCTGAATATTGTTAGTATTTTAAGTTCCGCCAATACATTTGAATAGCGATGGCCGTTTCAATTGATGGCCAGTACTTTGCGCATGCGCAAAAATGACGTCATAAACGGAATTCCTAAAACCTCCTATACATTATGTCTCTTATTTCTGCTCCTAGACATAAGTTGTGGGTACTCGTTAGAACCGCATCATTGTGGCGGTTCTAACTAGCACCCACGACCTATGTTTTGAGTATAAATAAGAAAAATATCGCAAATTTTTATCAGAAAGATGACCTTTTTGGAGGTATGAAAAAATGCACCATATCACACGGGTGTGTTATCGTGATGTGAAGAAATAGATTGGGCTGCATGATGCTTCCACGCAGAGCTGAAACTGACTGCACAGCACATGAGTACTAGTAAACTGCATGGGGCTCTAAGGCTTTCCATGAAAAGTGGTGCGAGTTGGGCCGTCCATGCAGTTAAACCCTACTGGTTTCATTGGGTGGCAGGGCTTGAGATGTCATCTCAGTTGACGGGGACGTTAAGCCTCCAATCAAACAAAACTGTCAACCCATTAAGAAAACATATCCTTGTGATAATGTTTTCTTTCTTATCTTCGAAAGGTTAATTTATATCTAAAAAAAAATAAAACAAAAAAGCACATTATTTTTATGATGAACAATCCAATGTCTTGGTGCGGATAACACACCCCTCTAAACCTCTCTTTTCTGTATATAATGTAAAGTGGGGTTTACAGGGGTTTTTATTACATGGACTTATGAACATGTTGCTTTTCTAAACAATGTAATTTTAAATAATGCAATCTGACATCCATTAACTGTAAATGATTTTTTTTTTTTGTTTTTTTTTTTTTGTTGTTTTTTTTTCTCAAAAAATAATGTGGAATATCACATTCCAGAAAAAAATGGATTTTATGAGAACCGATAATATTTTAAGTACAAAAAGGCTCAATTTTAATCGTTTGACAAAAAGAGAATTTTTCTCGCTTAAAGTACCAAAACACGCAGTTCTAAATTAACTAGACGTATCTTCTAGACGTATCTATCGTTCAATATCCCCCGGGGTCATTTTCACACACAACCGGATTAAAACACAATATTGATTACACGATAGGTACACGATAGGTAGCTATCGTAGGCCTCAGTCAAAGGGAGACAACCCAATATTGACTTTCTGTGTGACTGTCACGGTTGAAAGTCATCGGGCTAATGTCAGATATAGTTGGCCATGATACCAAATATCAAAGACCTGGGCCTTGCGGTTTCAGAGAAGAAGATTTTTCAAGATTTTCCCTATATAAGCCCATGTAAAACAAAAGGGCCCCCGTGTGGGGTGCATTTTTAGCTCCAGCACTATAATTTGAACAATCTTGGTAGGGGTCCACTAGATGAAGCTTCATACCAAATATCAAAGACCTGGGCCTTGCGGTTTCAGAGAAGAAGATTTTTAAAGATTTTCCCTATATAAGCCTATGTAAAACAAAAGGGCCCTGGTGCGGAGGCATTTTTGGCCCCAGCACTATAATTTGAACAATCTTGGTAGGGGTCCACTAGATGAAGCTTCATACCAAATATCATAGACCTGGGCCTTGCGGTTTCAGAGAAGAAGATTTTTCAAGGTTTTCCCTATATAAACCCATGTAAAACCAAAGGGCCCCCGTGCAGGGGCATTTTTAGATCCAGCACTTTAATTTGAACAATCTTGGTAGAGGTCCACTAGATAAAGCTTCATACCAAATATCAAAGACCTGGGCCTTGCAGTTTCAGAGTAGATTTTTAAAGATTTTCCCTATATAAGCCCATGTAAAACCAAAGGGCCCCCGTGCGGGGGCATTTTTGGCCCCAGCACTATAATTTGAACAATCTTGGTAGGGGTCCACTAGATGAAGCTTCATACCAAATATCAAAGACCTTGGCCTTGCAGTTTCAGAGAAGAAGATTTTTCAAGATTTCCGTATATAAGCCCATGTAAAACCAAAGGGCCCCCGTGCGGGGGCATTTTTAGCTCCAGCACTATAATTTGAACAATTTTGGTAGGGGTCCACTAGATGAAGCATCATACCAAATATCAAAGACCTGGGCCTTGCGGTTTCAGAGAAGAAGATTTTTAAAGATTTTCCCTATATAATCCCATGTAAAACCAAAGGGCCCCTGTGCGGGGGCATTTTTGGCCCCAGCACTATAATTTGAACAATCTTGGTAGGGGTCCACTAGATGAAGCTTCATACCAAATATCAAAGACCTGGGCCTTGCGGTTTCAGAGAAGAAGATTTTTTAAGTTTGCAGTGAAAACTAGAGCTGCCGCCTAACGGGCGCCAATTATACCCCCGCATGCGTTGTCAGACAAATTTTTACAAGTATTTGACCTTGAGGAAGGTCAACGTAAAGGTCAAGGTCAGGTTTGTGTTTATCAATCTTAAGTACTAGTGGCAAGGTGTGTGGTGTGTGAATATTAAAGAAATCGGTCAAAGAATAAGGAAGTTATGAACAATGTTAACGTTTTTTGTAACGGACCGACGACGACGACAGACGACAAGCTGACTCCTATATACCCCCTTCAAACTTCGTTTGCGGGGGTATAAAAATCTATTTTTGGCTACTGTGACCTATATGTGCAACGGACCGGAACCATTTGAACAACTTTGAAAGGGAACCACCTAAGGATCATTCCTGTGAAGTTTCGTCAAAATACGATCAGTGGTTTAGGAGGAGATGTTGTTTGAAGAAAAGTTTACGGACGCACGCACGGACACACGCACGCATGGACGCATGCACGCACGACGGACAAAAAGTGATCCCAAAAGCTCACCTTGTCACTACGTGACAGGTGAGCTAAAAACTACTTTATAATACAGAATATTTTTCAATATTTAAAATATATTATATGGACTGCCTAAAACATTGAGAAGTATTAAAATACAGTAGCTACATGTGTATAAGAACTTGAGAATAAAATTTCATGTATACATATTGCACTAAAATGCCATTCTTAAGAAGTTATCTTCTCACTAAAATTACATATAACTGACATAAAAGTCTTGACTCTGAACTTCTTATAAAACTAAGCCAGACCCGGAGGCTATAAAACTTTTTGCATGCCAAACTCAACTCAGCACGTAAATTTTAAGCTTAATAATGTGAGACAAGAATTCCGCCAATAATGTGAGACAAGAATTCCGTCCATCATGAAAACATGCCTATATATTTTGACCCCATTTTTATGTTTACAGGGGTATATATTATTTTTCTTACTTCTACACAAAACATTTTCAATCTATTTGAATAGGCATGTTTTTGTAATGCAAATGATATGTGGCAATTGTATGGACTTGACACATTGTACAAGAGTTGATGAACAAATGAACAGACGGAACATCAGATGTCAGAAATTATTGAGATGCCAGATATCAGAAGTTATTGAGATGTCATTTCATCTCAATCGGAAGCGATGTCTCTAAAATTATCTAAACAGAGTTGGAGGGACTTAAACCTCAACACAAACAAACAAAAAGTGTTATAACTTTTGGGCCAGGTCACAAGAGGTCATAAAGTTCAGTCAAGATACTGTTCACTTCTTAGGATCAATTATGGCACGGGAACTGCAATGGGCCTGAACCATATGGAGGATCAGACTGACTATTGAACATGTACATTGTAAGGCAGATTTTATCTGCAGCATGGCTTAAAATACATCAATTAAAGATATACAATTCATTTCAACTGGTGTGCTCACCATCACACCAATATCCCAACACCTACATCATATATGTATACCATTACAATTACAAAATTGGAACCAGCACTGAAACATACAGTACAGACTTAATTCAGACTATTCCACATAGGATAATGTTGTATTATATAAATATATATACAGTTAAACTGCAACAGCTCAAACAGTGAGAGCTCCTTTACAATGGTTGTTTCAAATTCACACTTTAGTCCCTAGGACATTTCAGGTAACAAATATTCAGGAATAATTTGTGACAGTTTCTCTTAGTTGATCTTAAAAAGGTGGGTACATGTAAATTTGTTTGAGTTTTACATCCCACCTACCCTCGATGAGGCGATTCTAATGAGCACCCACATCAGACCTTTATTTCATAGAACACAAAAAAGATATAACTAAATCATTCTGGCCTGGCGCTATGAATAACCATCAGTGGCTCAAACTATCCCTGTTTTTAACATTCATGGTCCCAAAAATGTTTGAGTCATTGAAGTTTGACTGTACAAGAGATGGCTTTCATCTGAAACATATTGCTTCTCTAGGTAGACTCTACAATTATTATAATTGCAATGATTAGCAAAACTCCAAGAAAAAATGAAAGATAACTAAGAATGGCTGCCTTTTTACTATCTCTCTGTGCCAACCCATATAAACCTTTGCTGTGATGTGTCTTTGCAGCAAGTGCCAGCTTTACTGCGAAAATACCACTTACAAAGAAAAACACGACACTAACCATTGACAGAATTATCACATGGTTAAACTTTTTGTAAGGAGCTGGAACCAAGTCAGCACTAGGAACACGTCGGATAAAATTCATTGTAGTGTCAGTTGTTTCTTTGTACGGATTTTCATATGCATTGGAAACAAGAGCTGGATCAATTTGATATGGCGATACCATATCATTTTCTACTGTATCCTCAACATGTCTGATCAGAGATTGCCCAGTCTGATTAGCATCATTGGATGGTGGGGAAAGAGGATCACTACTCCTGTCAGGCTCCTCCTGACCCTCATGAAGTGGCTGTCGCTCATGTGGGTCACCATCATTCTGTCCTGAACACGACATAATCTGTCCAAAAGAGAAAATAATTTTATTTAAATGCCTCTAAAATTAACCCTTGTCATGTTGAACACAATAATACTCACATTTGAAAACAGTGTAGATCCAGATCAGATGTTTGTTCAAATCAGGACTGTTGATTGACCTGACCTATTTTAGGTTGAGATCATTTAACCCTTATCCTGCTGTTCAAGTTAACTCCTACCTTTGTAAACAGTGTAGATCCAAATCAGATGGCTTCTGAAGATCAGGATCTACACCGTTTGTCATGCAGTTTGTGAATTGAACAAATATATTATATCAAGTAATCTGATTGGCTGATAATCAGCAATGGGAGTGGCTACATTAGTTTATGCAGCGGGATAAAATATAATCTGCTTCATCATACTGCAGGTTATATTTTCTTTTCCGTTTGGATCATTGAGTCTATTCTGGTTACATTGAACATCGAGTATCGCTTAAGCCGGTGCTAGGAAGCATATGCAGCCATGCAAACTAAATTGCTGTGTGTGATGAGACTCAGTAAAATTCAGTAAAACTGAGTCTCTGATTTTCTTTCTTTTATATGTTCTTTGTTTCCAAAGGCAACTTTTTAGCTTTTTATTAGTTCTGTTGCTTTGGCATTTGTATGGGGAAAAAGGCAAGAAACTGGACTTTTCTGATATTGTTGTAGCCTATGGCATCAGTCATCAGATTTCAAAATAATCTGGCATCAATGGATGGATCTCTACTAAATTTTTGAAGTCATTTGTTGAAAAACATGGCTGCCAGGGACAGAGTTCTCACTAGAATTCTGAAAACAGCTGTCCAGGAATTCTTCCTTGTAAAAAGTTGGGAGTCCCTGCTTAAAACTTGGGAGTCCCAGTCGCTTAAAAAAAGTTGGAGTCCTGATCTTGATTGTATATAAAACATAGACAAAGTTTCTTAATAGTCATTTCATGGCTCCCAAACTCTCTTTATCTGATTAATAGACTCCATTACTGCATTCCAAACATGTAGATTGTAGGTACATGTTATTAACCGTTCCTTTATAAGCGCTGGGTGAAGAGAAAGACAGTTTTAAACCAATGCTGTACTTGTCTCAATCGTGCCAAAGAGACCTCATATCCTCCTACCAACATGGTCAATTTTACAAAACATGCCGTTGTTCATCTCTGAAATCAAATTGCGTGTCAAACAAGTAATTTAAAACCTTAACACACCAGCAAAAACGTGTGCGAGTGGCCAGTTCGCCACATTCAGCCTGCGCTGTTCATAAATGCCGATTTTTCTTTTAACCATTACAGTGGGATGCGCACCGACATTGCGGTTTCGCTCCTCGCCGGGTCCGTGAATATGTTTCTACGTACAATGTCCTCCTTTCAATGGTTTAAGACGGACAGCTAAGACTGAAACAGTTTCCGTAAAAGTCTTACCTGGAAAATCGTGATAATTTAGAGTGACAACGTCAAAGCAACGTCAAAACGTGGGCATGACATTGGTCTTTTTCACAAAGGCGACCAGCACTGACTCAGGCGAGCCTGGAGTAAGCGCAGCCTTACAAGAGCCTTTGCTGCTCTCGGATATGTTGGAGAAGATGCGTTTTAGTTGGCTACGCACATGCATTTGACAAAATGTATGATTATAAGGGATGTATACAGAGGAAATGATTAACTTTCTGGGAAATCGAGTGAAAAAGAATGTGATTTTTTTTTTGACCAGTTGATAACGTTACTTGAAAATAAACTTTGTAAAACAGCGCAAATGATTGCTTGCAGGTAAACTTCAACCAAATGCGGACCCCGATGCTTACGCCGACGCCGGGGGTATGGAAATAGCTGTCTGTCTGTCTACCAATACTGTGTCGGTCACATTTGACCATTACTGCAGGTGTACATTACATACACTCAAGGTCTGCAGGATGAAAGCCTACACAGTAATCATGTAATTACAGTAGGGGTCTTTACATACCTGTGATAATTTTATGTTGACCATGAGGGAGATTTGCTTCTCAGATGAGGGAGATTGAGGTCCCAATGAGGGAGACTTTCTAACGGCATGTTTAAGTGTTTTTTTTCTTGTCATTTTTTGTGGTTTAGATGTACAAAGGAACTGGAACTACTTAATTAAAATGATAGGAACATATTTTGTCAAGTTCAATTTCAAAATAGCAAGTTGTAGGTTATTTACAAACAATGCTGTAACCACAAGTCCATTGATGTGATTTCAAGTTATAGGTATTTGTCAGAAATTCAGAATCACCTGATTGTTGAAAGTACCCGCAACATGCTTTAGTGTAGAAATACTTGATTAGAAAAATATCCTAAAATGTTTCCAGTCCTCATCTTTATCCAGTGCTGGGTTTTACTGCTACTGAACAGACCCAAAGCACAAAGTTCTCTTCAATTATATAGTCTGTGCAGGCAACTTTTTTTTGGCCTTTCTCAGAACACCCTGTTCATAAATACATGTATAGGTAAAGCAGTCCATGCTGAAATTAATATCATTTTATAACAATTGTTCAGGTTGTCCCCCCCCCCAAAAAAAAAATACCGGATAGTGAGAATCCCAGGAAAAAAATGCTGAGTCTTTATTTGTTTAAAATGTAAATTTTGTTTCATCCAAACCTTGGTATATTGATGCCCTGGATCGCTCACCTGATCCACACTGAAGAAATGAAATGGCAGGTAATATAGTATGGTGCCTTGTCAGAAGGAGCATACATGCCAAGTATGAAGGATCTATCTCAAATGTTCCAAACGTTATGATAAAGTAGGTCAAGGTCATACTTTTTGTATGAGTGGGAAGCCCCTCTCACAATGAATATACATGCCAAATATGAAGGCTCTATCTCAAATGGTTCAAAAATTATGATTAAGTAGGTCACAGGTCAAGGTCAAAAATTTTTGCATGAGTGGGAAGACCTTGTCACAAGGAACCTACATGCCAATTATGAAGGCTCTATGTTAAATGGTTCAAAAGTTATGACAAAAATGGTCAAAGGTCAAGGTCACAGGTCAAAAATTTTGTATGTGTGGGAAGCCCTTGTCACAAGGAGCCTACATGCCAAATATGAAGGCTCTATCTCAAATGACTCAAAAGTTATAGTGAAGTAGGTCAAAGGTCAAGGTCACAGGTAAAATTGTGTGTATGGGTGAGAGGCCCTTGTCAGAAGGAACATACATGCCAAATATGAAGGCTCTATCCCAAATAGTTCAAAAGTTATGATTAAGTAGGCCAAAGGTCAAGGTCAAACTTTTTGTATGGGTGGGAAGCCCTTGTCACACAGAACAAACATTCCAAATTTGAAGGCACTATCTCAAATGGTTCAAAAGTGATGATAAAGGAGGTCACATGTCAAGGTTACAGGTCATTTTTGTATGAGTGGAAGCCCTTGTCACAAGGAACGGCCCCCGCCCATAGGGGCTTGAAGAAATATATGGGCTGCATGATGCTTCCACGCAGAGCTGAATCCGACCCGCACACTAGTACTGGTAAACCGCTTAGAGGATCTAAGCCTGTCCAGGAACCGCGGTGCGAGGCGGACCGTCCATGCTAACAAACACTATTGGTTTCATTGGGCGACAGGGCTTGAGATGTCATTTCATCTCAATGTCGGGTAAAAGTCCCACAAAATTGGAAGCAACATCTCCAAAATGACCTTTACAGTGTTGACGGGGACGTTAAACCTCAAATCAAACAAACAAACAAACAAGGAACCTACATGCCAAATATGAAGGCTCTGTCTTAAACGGATCAACAGTTATGACAAAATAACCTAATGATCTACTTTTTGATGTTTAAACTTGATCATGATATTCTCAAGATGATCATTCTGAGCAAGTTTGATAATAATCCGACTGAAATTGTGACATCTAGTGTGTTCAGAACGTTTTTCTATGATTTGACCTACTGACCTACTTTTTGACTGGACATAACCCATATTCGAACTTAACCGAGATATTGTCAAGAAGATCATTCTGAGCAAATTTGATGATGATCGGACCAAAACTGTAGCCTCTAGTTTGTTCACAAGGTTTATTAATGATTTGACCTACTGACCTACTTTTTGCTGAACTTGACTTAGATATTGTCAAGATGAGCTTTCTTAGCAAGTTTGATGAAAATCAGATTAAATCTGTGGCCTCTAGTGTGTTGACAAGGTTTTTCATCAATTTGACCTACTGGCCTACTTTTTGACCAAACATGATCCATATTCAAACTTGACTGAGATATTGGCAAGATGATTATTCAGATTAATGATGATTAGACCAAAACTGTGGCCTCTAGTGTTCACAAGGTTTTTCAATAATTTGACCCACTGACCTACATTTTGACCCAACATGACCCATTTTCGAAATTTACTTAGATATTGTCAAGATGGTCATTCTTAGCAAGTTTGATGATGATCAGACTGAAACTATGGCCTCTAGTGTGTTCACAAGGTTTTTCTATGATTTGACCTACTCATATACTTTTTGGCCCAACATGACCCATATTCAAACATGACAGAGATAGTGTCAAGATGATCATTCTGAGATAAATTCATGATGATTGGTCCAAAACTGTGGCCTCTAGTGTGTTCACAAGATTTCTATATGATTTGACCTACTAACCTACTTTTTGACCCGACATGACCCATATTCGAACTTGACCGAGATATTGTCAAGATGATAATTCTGAGCAAGTTTAATGATGATCGGATCAAAACTGTGGTCTCTACTATGTTCACAAGGTTTTTCTATGATTTGACCTACTGACCTACTTTTTGACCCCACATGACCCACATTCGAACTTGACCGAGATATTGTCATGGTGATCATTCTGACCAAGTTTTATAACGGTTGGCCCAAAACTGTGACCTATGGTGTATTCACAAGAAAAGTTTACGCACGGACAACGCAGGACGGACGACGCACGACGACGCCGGACATCTCACAGTCACAAAAGCTCACCATGACCTTCGGTCAGGTGAGCTAATAAATGCACACTAATTATAGATTTCATTCCCATGAAGTTCCCGGTCACAAATCTTTTTAAATACATGACTTGTAAAAAGCTTACTCAAGGGGAGCAATTTCCAAATAAGAAAATCTGCTGTTGATTCATGACTTTTAGTAATTACTCGTTACTGATTGGTAAATAATAACTATTTTCCTCTTTCAAAATCAAAATTTCTAACTTTACATAAAATATGAAAACAAAAGACAAATGGGAGAGTGATATAAAAGGAACAAACAGTGATAAAACAATATGGGAAAATAAATGCACAATTTCAATTTAAATCTAAGCTAAATATAACTAAAACAGAACTGCTCTGTCACCGTAAAAAATTACTGAGTATCTGTTCTATTGAGTGCAGATGCACCTCCCTCGTAAGAGATATAGGCTAACGGTAAATAAATTACGTCAGCTCATGTAATCCTTACTGGCAGCCAGATCATGTTTATTCTGTGCAGTCAGCTGAGACAGAACAAAGGATTATCGGCTTTTTGAAGTTGATATTTACCGTTAAGTGTCCGATTTTTTCTGCTTATTCGAGGCGAGGTCTGCTGACAGCCGGCTGGCACCAGACTTTTAGGTCTAGTGACAGCCGGCTGTCACCAGACCTAAAAGTCTGCTGACAGCCAGCAATAATATTTCTTCAATACCAAGTACATTTTCATATTCTTATCTTCACCATATGTCTGGATCCAATTATAGTACTAGAAATGTATAAAGTTTGATTAAAATTCATCAATTGGGCATGAGCTTGGGTGCAGAAAACCAATTTTTGGCTGAAAATCAAGTTTTCTGCAGCCTATGACCTTAAAATTAGGACAAGGTCACCAAAGTCTTATTAAATTTTTTGTTGCTGGTATATTGAAAAGTTGGACCAAAATCCATTGATTTTTTCATGAGATAGGGTGCAGACAAGCCATTTTTTGTCCAAAGTTGACGTTTTTAGGGGCCTGTGCCTTTTAAAACCAAAACATGACTGATTTCCCCCTCCTAGTGAACCACGTAACATTAGTCACAAATCCACAATCCATCCATAGGTTCAGGAGATATAGTGCCTAAATCAGGCTATGCCGAGCCACTGTCGCTGATGCAAACAGGATCTGCACCTAAAACAACATATCCTTCTCCCCCTGTTATTTTTTTAGCTCACCAGCACCGAGGCTTATGGGATAGGCAGTTGTCTGTCGTCGTCTGACGTCAACACTTTTAAATGACAACTCCTCTGAAGCCACTGGCCCGATTCAGCCTAAACTTAATCTGTAGCATCCATGGGCTTGGGGATCGAAGTTTGTGTTTTTTAAGAAAATGGGCTCATTAGTTTGGTTGTTGTGGCAACTTGGAGTTTCCATGGGGAAAATAGAAAAATGGCATTTACTGCCAAGCCTTTGACAAATAATTTATAGAATTGTTCCTTGAGTAAATTTCTTTCAGTCATATACTTTTATGCCAACCTGGGGTCCCCCAGGGTGTGCCGAGACCATGTCCCATCCCCTCCATTACATAAAAGGCCATGTATCTTGGAAACCATTCAGATCCCCACCCCCAAACCGTATATATTCTTGTTCTTTGTGATAAGACACACTCAATGACACCAACCTGGGGATCCCCTGGTTGTGCTGGGGCCATGCCCCACCCCCTTTACTTAGTTAATCCAATATCTCAGAAACCGTTCAAATCCGCACCCCTAAACCATATATATTCTTGTTCCTTATAAGACACATTCGGTGATACCAACCTAGGGGTCTCCCAGGGTGTGCCTAAGTGCCATGTCCCGACCCTCCACTTCAAAAAAGGCGAAATATCTGAGAAACTGTTCAGGTTACCCCATCCCTAAACCACATTAAATTTTTTCCTTATGATAAGACGCATTCAGTGATACCAACATGTGGGCCCAGGGGTTGTTCCGGGTCCGCCGGCCCACCCCTCCACTTCATAAAAAGCCATATATTTCAGAAACCATTAAGATCCCCTCCCCTTAACCATATATTTTCTTATTCCTTATGGTAAGACTCATTCAGTCACACCAACCTGAGGGTCGCTTTGTGCTGCAGCAATGTGCTGGGGGCATGCCCCGCCCCTTTACTTCATAAAATGTCATATATCATAGAAGCCATTCAGATCCCAGACCCATAATCATATGCACTCTTATTCCTTATAATTAGACATATTAAATCACACCAACTTGTGGGGTCCTCTCCCCTCCATTTCACAAAAGGGCCTCATATCTCAAAAACTGTTCAAATCCCCACCCTTAAACCATATATATTCTTGGTCCTTATGATAAGACACATTCAGAGACAACACAATCTAGAGCTTTTCTGGTGTCCAGCGGGGCCCTGCCCCAACCCCTCCGATGCCGAAAAAGCCTTGTATCTCAAGAATCGTACAGATCCCCACCCTTAATCCATATATATTCTTGTTCCTTTTGATATGGCGCATTCAGTGATACCTACCATGGCTTCATTGGGTCCATGCCCAATCCCCGCCACTTCATAAAATAACAAATATTTCAGATACAGTGTCGACATGGGTGCTCCGGGGTATGGGTGGGTATGTTTGGGAGACTTTAAAATCGGTATATTAAAATCAGATGTTAAAATATATTGCTGCCAGTGGACAGTGCCCACCTGAGATCTGGTGAGCAAAGTGGCCTATGGACCTCTTGTTTTTGTTTTGGTTTTATGGCCCTTTCAAGATTTTCACTTATTTTGAGCTGGTTGTTAATCAGAGGTGGGCAAAAACCAGAGTTCCCGGATAAAAAACACATGACCGTCCTTTGCAGAACCTCCTAATGATTAACAGTTGGTGCTTTTACCCACTAGGCCATGAAGTCTATTTGTTGGGGGACATAATTCTGGCCATACTTGATAGTCATAACAAAGCATTGATTCTAACTACACTGACATTATATTCTGGGATGTCTTAGAAGCTAGACTAATTATACCCCCGACATATGAAGTATGCTATGGGGGTATATAGTTTTAGCCTGTCATTCGACCATTTGTCTGTCTATCCATCCATGTGTCAGTCTGTCTGTCCGTCCGTCCGGTAACATTTTGGTTAAAGTTTTTGAATTGTTTGAGTTGCGGTTTTACATCTCCACATTCAGATGGGACTTTTACCCCACATTCAGAGATGAAATGAGTGACAATGACATCTCAAGCCCTTCCACCCATAAAAACCGTAAGGGTTTAAGGAGCCGTCCGACTTGCATCACTTTTCTTGGGCAGACTTAGACCTAAGCTGTTTACCAGTATTCAAGTTCGGTCAGTTTCAGCTCTGCGGGGAAGCAACGTGCAGCCCAATCTATTTCTCCAGGCCCCGATCTGGGGTGGGGGGGGTGCTTGGTTAAAGTTTTGTGTCAAAGTTTCTAAGAGATTTTATCTTCTGAACCCTTTGATAGATATAGTTGATACTTACATTGAAGTTACATACTGGTCTCAAAATTTCATTGATGCATGTCCCACCCCCACAGTGACCTTGAGGTCAAGGTCACAGACTCAGAAATTTTACATTTGGTTAAAGTTTTAAGACAAAGTTTATAGATGTGTATATGTGCTAAACTCTAAGACAAACTCAGTTGATACTTGCATCAATGTTGCATACCAGTCCAAAGATTTTGTGATGTATGTCCCTTCCCCCACCCATGGTGACCTTGACCTCAAGGTCACAGACTTAGAAATTTTACATTTGGTTAAAGTTTTATGACAAAGTTTATACATGTAGATGCCAGTATTTTCTAAACTCTAAGACAAATTCAATTGATACTTGCATAGATGTTGCATACCAGTCCAAAGATTTCATTGATGTATACCCCACCCTGCTGCTTCAGTAACATGGATGCCCCCCACCCTTCAGTAACTTTGATGCCTCACTCCATTGGTCCATTTAGAAATTTTATGTTTGGTTTAGCTTTTACAAGCATATTTGTAGATTCTTATAGCTTCTTGACTTCTTCATTCATATTACATAAAGCTTGAAAGATATATCAAAGGGTGGCGCTGACCGGGGGTATGTGTGACTCTTTCTCTAGTTTTTAAGCACTCATATTTTCCAAACCATTTGATAGATCGGGTCCATATTTGGAATGTGTTTGTTTGAATTGAGGTTTAACATCCACGTGTTGTTTCCTTGAGCAAGAAACTTTATCCACATTGCTTAGTACTGGTTCCTACCCAGAAACAGAGGGCCACATGGAAGATTAGTACTTGTACTAAATGTGTTACCCTCTATAAATAAGGTCGATTATTATTATTATTATTATTATTATTATGTCAACACTTATTTATGTCATTTTGGAGACGTTGCTTCCAATTTTGTGGGACTTTTACCTGACACTGAGATAAAATGACATCTCAAGCCCTGCCGCCCAGTGAAACCAAAAGGCTTATATGCATTGGACAGTCTGACTCATTCCACTTTACCTTGGCAGGCTTAGTCCTTCGAAGCGGTTTACCAGTACTCATGTGTGGTCAGTTTCAGCTCTGCGTGGAAGCACCATGCAGCCCAATTTATTTCTCCAAGTCCCGATGGGCGGGGGCAGGTCCATATTTGGAATGATCATAGTTATTTTTATAAAGTTTAATTAGCAATACACCCCACCACCACACAGACACCTATGCCAATAACCTCAAAGACACTATTCCAGGCCAGATGTGCTGTCTGATGACAACTGTTGTTACATGACTTTTTTGGGGTTAGGTGAGCCCCTAGATGGGGGCATCTGTGTCGTATTGACACATTTCTAGTTCTGTCAGTGCTGTTCAAACCCAGATGAAGTGTGTGCCCACCACTCTTCTCAAGTTTGTACATGTAAGTTCTGCTGATGGTATGCCCAGAAATAACCTTATGATTTATGATTTAGAACTAAGCTGCAATAATACCAGCATTGTTACACAAAGTTTAAACAAAAATACAAGTCCCCATCAGAAATTATTGCATCCTTCACTGTTCAACAAAGTTCTGTAAGCGGTATGGTAGCTCATGAAACAGGATAAGTTATTTAGTTAAAAAGAATATGCTTATTATTGAGTAAATATTATAGCCGACTGTCAGCAGACTTTTAGGTCTGGTGACAGCCGGCTGTCACTAGACCTAAAAGTCTGGTGCCAGCCGGCTGTCAGCAGACACTTCCTATTCGTTAATTGCCTTCAGCAGTAAAAATTTTAAGTCTGTAACCGCTTACCGCAAATGGTAGCTCTGGAAAAAATCGGGGACAGGAAATTTGCAAATGCGGGAGATTCTGTCTCCCGGACGGGAGAGCGGGAGGTATGCTTCAAAAGCGGGAGCCTCCCGCATGATCCGGGAGATATCACAGGTATGTCTTTAACCTGCACGGGGGATCAGAATCAGAATTGTTACTGGTGACACGTCAAATGACATTCATACACCAGGACCTGTGATGTGCGAAGTTAGTCCCTAGCTCTAACCAAAGAGGTAAATTTAGCTACACAATCATCAGCACCTTCAGCTGTCGAAATAATCGAATCGGGAAGGACATTGATTGATTGATATTTATTTGGTAAAATCAACACAACATATACACATAAAATTGACAGGGAGCGTGATAGCTCAGTGGTTAGTGCGCTTGCCTCTGATGCTAGAGGTCCCGGGTTCGATCCCCGGCAGCGGCGATAAAATTTCGGTGTCCGAACATGCTCCATTGGCATCATTTGCAGGGATGAATGTAATAGGGTGCACCGTCCTTCGGATCGGGACGTTAACTGGAGGACCCCTGTGCAGGGAGAACCATCCCCTGTGCAGGTTAAAGATCCCTACCGTAATTACATGATTACTGTGTTGGCTTTCATCCTGCAAAACCTGGAGTGTATGCAATATACACCTGCGGTAATGGTCAGATGTGACCGACACAGTATCAGAAGATAGATAGATAGAATGGAATAATTTAAATAATAGTACACTAATTAAGATTCAGTATGAAACACCCTTCTCGATCCGAAAATCCCCGATCCAAAATTTTCTATTTGCCTAATTTATTAATTAGAATATATTTTAAACACTGCTTGTGTTTATTTTATTACTTTAAGTTTTTTAATCATTATTTATGTATAGTTTGTCTAAATAAGTCCCATTTGTGATTTTATCCTCAATTATTCCTCTCTCAGGGGTATGAAAGACCCTGCCGATTTTTCGTAAACTATTGTATTCTTCCGCCTCTAATTAAAAAAATAAACATAAAAATATTGATTTTAACATTTAGTTGTTGTTTATTTTTTTAATTAGAGGCGGAAGAATACAATATTTTTACGAAAAATCAGCAGGGTCTTTCATACCCCTGAGAGAGGAACAATTTAGGATAAAATCACAAATTGGACATATTTAAACATTTACATAAATAATGATTAAAATACTTAAAAGTAATAACATAAACACAAAAAGTGCTTAAAATATATTCTAATTAATGAATTAGGGCAAATAGAAAATTTTGGATCGGGGATTTTCCGATCGGGGTCGGGAAGGGTGTTTCATACCCGACCCTTCCAGTCTCTCCCTGCACAGAGGGCCTCCAGTTAACGTCCCGATCCGAAGGACGGTGCACTTTATGACATTCATCCCTGCAAATGATGCCAATGGAGCGTGTTCGGACACCGAAATTTTATCGCCGCTGCCGGGGTTCGAACCCGGGACCTCTAGCATCAGAGGCAAGTGCACTAACCACTGAGCTATCACGCTCCCCCTTACGAGCAAAAATGGCAGATTTTCAACTTAACAACCTGGGGAAGCCTTCCTTTTAAAAGGAAACTTTATTCAATGTTTCAATGTATTTTTCTTCTTTTTTTTTCCCGGAAAAAGATTTTTTATATTCTTTGCTGGTTCCGAATTCGTCTACAGGGTGTCGCCACTGAGCGGAAAGCCAGCAGTGAAATGAACCCAAACGTTCTATGCCAGAGCTAACTGCGTGTAATTTACCTGAAACGATCAATCGGTATTCCACATTTCCAGTGTAAAGTCTAGTGTAAACCTATAGAAAACAATTGGACGTATGAACGAACGCATCGAATCACACGATTTTCAGTGACGTTAAATGACGCCATTCTAAACCATTGTTCTCTACGGGCGTTGATGACGTCAACGCTACTCCGCTCTTTGTAGAAAAACAGCGTGTAAATGTTTTTCGGCTTTAAAAGTTTGCCCTACAAGCATTTTTTTCGCCCAGTGATGAGGGGCAAACAATGTTAATATAAAAAATAAACTTAATTTTTCTGCTTTTCATGAAAGTATGAACGACAGTGGGTCGCTAGCAAACTTTACATGAACCCCTTTGGGGTTCATTTACTTTGCACGCGACCCACTGCATGCGTTCATACTTCCATGAACTGCAGAAAATAAATTTCATTTCTTAAATGTTGCAGATCAGAATCAGAATTGTTACTGGTGACACGTCAAAAAGACATTCATACACCAGGACCTGTGATGTGGGAAGTTAGTCCCTAGCTCTAACCAAAGAGGTAAATTTAGCTACACAATCATCAGCACCTTCAGCTGCCGAAATAATTGAATCGGGAAGGGCATTCCAATATCTAATGGTTCTGGGGAAGAACGACTCTTTATAAATATCAGTTCTTGCAGTAAGGGTCTGAAACGCCAACGAATGGTGAATTCTATAGTGTCTAGCTGGGGGAACAAGGTCATCTGTTGAAATGCTGGCAGCACCCTTTAGACCTTTGTATAATAGGATTAGCCTAGTGTTTTTTCTCCTTTTCTTGAGAGACTCCCATTTTAATTTTCCAAGTATTCCAGTCATGCTACCAGTTTCAAAGCAGTAATTGCCTGTTACAAATCTAGCAGCACTATTCTGAACTTTCTCAATTTCATCGTTAAGGACCACTCCACTGGCGTCCCAGATACAACTATCATATTCCAAGATTTGGGCGAACAAGACCTTTATATGCTGCCTCTTTAACATCCTAGGGGCACTGATGAAGATTTCGCCTCAGGAAACCAAGCGTTCTATTTGCCTTAGTACACATGTTGCTAATATGAGTATTCCATCTCAAGTTGTGTGAGATTGTCACTCCAAGGTATTTAATGGAGTCCACATTCTCGAGGACCGTTCCCTCTAAGGTGTAAGAAGCCTCAACTTTATTAGATCTCTTCCTAGTTATCTGCATAATATTGCATTTAACTGGCTGAAATCTCATGCCCCATTTTCGGGCCCAACATCCTAATCTATGTCAGCCTGAAGTTTCACTGAGTCATCTGTATCTCTAATTTCCCGGTAACAAACACAGTCATCTGCGAACAGTCTTATTTCTGAGTCAATGTCAGTGGAAATATCATTGATGTAGAGGGAGAACAAAAGTGGACCAAGAACGGTCCCTTGCGGGACTCCAGACAAAACTGGAGCCCACTCCGAAGATTCACCATTAACAACAAGTTGTGTGAGATTGTCACTCCAAGGTATCTGCATAATATTGCATTTAACTGGCTGAAACCTCATGGTCTACATATGACCTAGCCCTAGACCAACTGTAAAGAAGAGGCACAGGTGATGGTCTGGGATGTAGAAGATAATGCTGCCAAGGAACGATACTTCGTGTATCCTTTAAAAAGTCATATCCTAAGATATCCTGTTTTCTTTTTTCCCTATTACTGTTACTCGCTCACATCTGAGCATTACAAGCAGGATTTCTGGGTGGTAACCAGTAGTCCAGTACTTTTTTAAGCAATGTGGATGAAGTGCTTTGCTCAAGGGGACACCACTTTGGTCAGCGTGAGGCTCGAACCCGCAACCTCTCGATAACAAATCCGATTTGTGTCTCTTAATAAAGATAAATACTTGACCCCTTTGACTACTTCAACTCAAACAAGGGCATCAACATTAAACAACAGTCAATATCGTAGGTACCAGTCCTATAGTGATGCCCTGAAGAATTCTTTCTTCCCAAGAATTATTCCTCAGTGGAATAGTCTTCCCTCCTCTGTGGTAAATGCCAAAACTGCAAAGGGCAAAGGAGTTCAAAGCCCGCATGGTGTAGAATCAGAATCAGAATTGTTACTGGTGACGTGTCAAATGACATTAATATACCAGGACCTGTGATGTTGGAAGTTAGTCCCTCGCTCTGACCAAAGAGGTAAATTTAGCTGCACAACCATCAGCACTTTCAGCTGTCGAAATAATCGAATCGGGGAGGGCATTCCAATCTTTAATGGTTCTGGGGAAGAACAACTCTTTACAAATGTCAGTTTTTGCAGTAAGGGTCTGAAACGCCAATGAATGGGTTATTTCTACAGTGTCTAGCTGGGGGAACAAGGTCATCTGTGGTAATGCTGGCAGCACCCTTTAGATTGGGACCCAGAACTGTGCGTTTTAGTACACCTCTGAAAGCAGATTGTAAATAGTTCTAAGAACTCATCGAGTTTATTTTCTAAATTCTAAATTTAGCGCACCACACAACTGAGGTAATGGCCAAGTATGACCGACTCAGTATATGAGGATAGATTTGGAATCGAGAGGTTGCGGGTTCGATCCTCATGCTGACCAACGTGTTGTGTCCTTGACACTTCACCCACATTGCTTTAAAAAAAGCACTGGTTACCACCCAGGAAGTCCTGCTCGTAATACTCAGATGTGAGCGAGTACAGTAACAGGAGAAAAAAATAGAATATACAAACATAGACATATACATGTATAATGAGAAAATAGAGAACAGTAATAGTGCTACACACCTCGGTGTAGTACGCAATGTTTCTGGAAAGGTGGATATCGAGATAAAACTTAGTTCAGGAAGAAAAACTGCATATTCCTTGATGGATGCTGGCTTCCATGGGGGACAGACCTGAAACCTTACCAAAATGGGTATATTTGGGCAAACTTTGTCGTTCCGAGGCTGCTCTTCGAGTTGGAAGCGCTATTGTTGAAAAAAAAAGGATATAGAAAACCTAGGAAGATTTCAAAGGCAGTGTCTAAAGGTAATCCAGGGGCTTCCAGATAAAACTTCAATGCAATCAGCTTGGCCTTGTTAGGCATCTTACCACTAGAAGTAGTCATACATAAGAATGCCATCACTACATTCATCAACATGACCAAGCATAAAGGCTCGATCGAAAGTGACATAGGCCTGAGGCAGGCAGTAATGAAAGCTTTTAACTGGTACTTATATCCTACAGGGAAACAGGGCAGCCTTTAATCATTTAAATATGATGCAACGTGCCGCCTGTGCTTAACACCGCCAGAAACTAGACAGCATTTTATCAGTGAATGTTCATACCTTCAATCTGAAAGACTGACATATGTAGAAAATGTCATGAAAAGTTCAGCCCTTCAAAGTTTAGCAGTCCCACATATTCAGAAACCTGAGTTCTTGACGCAGTTAACATTGGATGCTTCTGCAGTTCTTGAAAGGGAGAAAATTGATAGTAAAACGTCTTGGTAATGTTGGTTGGTGCCTGATGCTTTGTCTCTGGTCGGGCCCATCGGAGTCTAACTGTTGGTTTTCTTTTGCTCCAGCATTTCAGTGGTTTCTTGCTGTCGAGTCCTCACCGTTGTCTCACCTCTGTGGTTCTTTGATTTTTTTTGTGTTCACGGAGATGTTGCACTGATGAGTTAGGAGGCCTTCATGCGGACTGAACAAATTATTTGTCTAAATCGCGACGGACGTAAGGGCGAGGATTGTGGCCACGTAAAATCGATTTAAGCCCCCCCCCCCAGTGGAAATCTTTCCACTGACCGTTCCAAGGTGGTTCTTCTGTGGCGGTTTATTTATGTTGTTGTTTGTTACTTACTGTATGATGTATCACTTGTGTCTTTTTATTTTGGATGGCCATATGGCCATTTTGTGGGAAAGTAACTGTCCTTATGGCCTTCCTTTGTTTAGGTTTCCATTATGGTCTGGTCGCTTAATGTTTGTGTTTCTTTCCCTTTGGTGTCTTTGATGGGTGGAGTAAGTTAATTGTATCGATTCCTGATCTTTGTTTTACTTCTACTTTGTTAGAACTACAGACCAGAGAGTATGTGTTAAAAATTCACACAAGGAAGCTTGCAGCATTGAGAGGACAGCAGCATTCTGAATGAATAGTGTCGAAAAGCAGACAGTTTATGTTTATATTGCAAATATAAGAAAATCACATGTAAATAAATCCACCAGTGCAGTACTTAAAATCCCCACCCACGTCTTACGACGGTTCTCCGAAAAGACAGCGGAGGAGCTCTATCAACAACAACATCATGTCAAAAATAAGGGTCTGCCTTTAAACAGTAATGATGCGTAACGACCGTAATGTAGCGTAATGCAGCGTAAAGATGAACAATTTCAGGAGCAGATCAAGGTAACAAGAAGTAAGATCTAGAGATGGAAGTTGAAGCAATTTGTGCAACAGTAATAATAGTTCGTCATCACAGACAAGTACCAATCTTTTTGAGAAATGTTACTGTTTGTGTGTCCTAAGATGGATTATGGGACCAATTCTAATTCTAAACTGTCTGTTGCAGAGAGAGAATCCAACGGACATTACAAGCAGATAGCTCTGTTGTTGATGCCTTAGTTCTGGCTCTGTGCTGTGCGCGTTTCTGCTATGCATCCCTGATTCTGTTTTCCTCGTATTCACTAGCACTCCCTTCCGATTAGACATCGCCACTTTGCTCTTGGCCCTGTTGTTTCTTACGTGTTCATATAATTGGTACTTGTTTGCGTGAGAAATCTGTTTTATGTCTTTTGTCTTACACTTGTAGTTATGTCAGCTGAGAGCTTAGATGCTTAATAAAAATGAAGATTCAATTCGATTGTTATTAATGGTTAAATCTGTAATATAGATACACTTCAATATGGCGACGAGGATGGGATCACCATTGGGATCGAACTTCTCCACTGAATTTAATTCTATTCTGGCTGGCATTGGTGGCATCCTGAGAAGCTAATAAATGTTATCTCTTCAAATTTAATTATCCAGTAACAAAAAAATGCTTAGATGCTTAATAAAAATGAAGATTCAGTTCGATTGTCATTTTTGGTTAAATCCGTAAATAGATACACTTCAGGACCTTTGCTCTGTCCTGTGCGAATTGTTCCCACGACTGTTGGAATGCTGAGGTACCTGAGGGAAACTTTGAGGGTGTCATTGCAGCGCTTTTTCTGACCACCATGGGAGCGTTTGTCCATTTCTAGTTCTCCATAGATAATTTTCTTTGCCAAATGTTAGTCAGGCATTCTAGTCAGAATCAGAATTGTTACTGGTAACACGTCAAATGACATTCAAACACCAGGACCTTTAATATGGGAAGCTAGTCCCTAGTTCACACCAAAGCGATAAACTTAGTTACACTATCCTCTGCACCTTGGGCAGTGGATATGATCGAAACTGGAAGGGCATGGTTCGGGGAAAGAACGATTCTTTAAACATGTCAGTTCTTACAGCAGGGGTCTGAAACGCCAGCGAACGATGGTTCCAGTCATGCTTCCAGTTTCAAAGCAGTAATTGCTTGTTACAAATCTAGCAGCTCTGTTAACATGGCCTGTTCATCTTAACTGTACTAATTTCAGAAGAATGTGTACACTTTGCGTGTCTGGAATCATGTCTTGCCACTTAATCTTTAAGAGTTTTCTAAGACAGGTTAAGTCTATTGGGGTGCCGTTGGTAAACTGTCCATGTTTCACATGCATACACTAGTGTTGGCAGCACCACACCTCTGCAGACGTTCAGTTTTGTGTCAAAATAGAAGTAGAGGCAAGTATCAGGAATCGATACAATTAACCCACAGCTCCCATCAGAGACACCAAAGGGAAAGAAACACAAACATGAAGCAACAGACGCCAAGTCTGATTCCACTTCAGTCCCAGACACTATCACACAGTCGGCCTAATGCTGCACTAGCCTTGACACTCCAGGCATTGGCTTCATCATCAATGTGAAATATTATGCAAAATTTAACAGTTCTGGTCACTGTAGTTTCTAAGATCACAAGGACCAATATACAAGCGGGCAAATCTGACAAGGGTCACAACATAACGTAAAAACAAACTAACTAATAACGAACAGATGGAAAGACAAAAACTATAACCTTTGATATACTTTGTATGCCAGGAGTATAATGAAAACAGTTAACACAAAACTTTGACATAATCAAAACGCCTAAGTCTTCATTATTGACACCTAGCCCAACCCAAGGTCATGTCCCAGGAGCTTAGATATTCCATATGAAAGTTAATGCTATAGAGATATTCTGTACCAAATATGAAGAGAATATAGCACGAGGTTACAGAGATATGGGCATTCAAAAAGGTTTAATGGAAAACTTTGACATAAAAATTGATGAAAGGACCAACAGCCGACCCAGGGACTTGACCTGGAAGCTTATATATTCCAAAATGAAAGGTAATGCTATAGAGATATCCTGTAGCAAATATGAAGAGAATCTAACGTGTGTTTACAGACACTTGAGCAATAAAAAAGGTTTAACATACAAGAGGGCCATGATGGCCCTGGATCGCTCACCTGATCCATTGAGTAACAAGTGGGACCCGGGGAGGGCCATTATTAACCCCAGGGCTATAATGTGCATAATGTTCAGAGACGTCTAAAAAAGTGAAGCTTCATACCAAATATCAACAAAGGCTATAATTTGAACAATCTTGGCAAAGGTCCACTAGATATGCTACATACCAAATATCAAAGACCTGGGCCTAACGGTTTCAGAGAAGAAGATTTTTATTAAAGATATTCCCTACATAAGCATATAAAAAACCAAATGGCTCTGGGGCGGGGGCATTTTTGGCCTCAGGGCTATAATTTAAACCATCTTGATAGAGGTCCACTAGA
Source organism: Lucinisca nassula (assembly GCA_963580285.1). NCBI lineage: Eukaryota > Metazoa > Mollusca > Bivalvia > Lucinida > Lucinidae > Lucinisca > Lucinisca nassula. The sequence goes on along the minus strand of OY757013.1, from coordinate 26,772,562 downwards.
GGAAGCTTCACACCAAATATCAAGGACCATGGCCTTGCTGTTTCAGAAGAAGATTTTTAAGGAATATCTCTATATAAGTCTATGTAAAACCAAAGGGCCCCAGGTCGGGGGCAGTTTTGGCCCTAGCACTATAATTTGAACAATCTTGGTAGGGGTCCACTAGATGAAGCTTCATACCAAATAGCAAAGACCTGGCCCTTGGGGTTTCCGAGAAGAAGATTTTTAAAGATTTTCCCCATATAAGCCCATGTAAAACCATAGGGCCCCGGGGCGGTGGCATTTTTAGCCGAAGCACTATAATTTGAACAATCTTGGTAGGAGTCCACTAGATGAAGCTTCATACCAAATAGCAAAGACCTGGGCCTTGCGGTTTCAGAGAAGAAGATTTTTAAAGATTTTCCCTATATAAGCCCATTTAAAACCAAAGGGCCCCGGAGTGGGGGGGGGGGGGGGGGGAGAAGGAAGAAGGACCATGGCCTTGTGGGATGAAGCTTCATACCAAATATCAAAGACATGGGCCTTACGGTTTCAGAGAAGAAAATTTTTAAAGATTTTCCCTATATAAGCCCATGTAAAACCAAAGGGCCCCGGAGCGGGGGCATATTTGACCCCAGCACTATAATTTGAACAATCTTGGTAGGGGACCCCTAGATGAAGCTCCATACCAAATATCAAAGACCTGGGCCTTACGGTTTCAGAGAAGAAGATTTTTAAAGCTCTTCCCTATATAAGCCCATGTAAAACCAAAGGGCCCTGGGGCGTGGGCATTTTTGGCCCCAGCACTATAATTTGAACAATCTTGGTAGGGGTCCACTAGATGAAGCTTCATACCAAATATCAAAGACATGGGCCTTATGGTTTCAGAGAAGAATTTTTTTTAAAGATTTTCCCTATATAAGCCCATGTAAAACCAAAGGGCCCTGGAGCGTGGGCATTTTTGGCCCCAGCACTATAATTTGAACAATCTTGGTAGGGGTCCACTAGATGAAGCTTCATATCAAATATCAAAGACCTGGGCCTTGCGGTTTCAGAGAAGAAGATTTTTAAAGATTTTCCCTATATAAGCCAATGTAAAACCAAAGGGCCCCGGAGCGGGGGCATTTTTGGCCCCAGCACTATAATTTGAACAATCTTGGTAGGGGTCCACTAGATGAAGCTTCATACCAAATATCAAAGACCTGGGCCTTACGGTTTCAGAGAAGAAGATTTTTAACGATTTTCCCTATATAAGCCCATGTAAAACCAAAGGGCCCCGGAGCGGGGGCATTTTTGGCCCCAGCACTATAATTTGAACAATCTTGGTAGGGGTCCACTAGATGAAGCTTCATACCAAATATCAAAGACCTGGGCCTTACGGTTTCAGAGAAGAATTTTTTTAAAGATTTTCCCTATATAAGCCCATGTAAAACCAAAGGGCCCCGGAGCGGGGGCATTTTTGGCCCCAGCACTATAATTTGAACAATCTTGGTAGGAGTCCACCAGATGAAGCTTCATACCAAATATCAAAGACCTGGGCCTTGTGGTTTCAGAGAAGAAGATTTTTTAAGTTTTTGGTGAAAAAAAATCTCTTTTTGGCTCCTATGACCTAGATGTGCAACAGTCCGGAACCATTTGAACAACTTTGAAAGGGGACCACCTTAGGATCATTCCTGTGAAGTTTGGTCAAAATCCGATCAGTGGTTTAGGAGGAGATGTCGTTTAAAGAATTGTTTACGGACGGACGCACGCACTTACGGACGGACGGACGCACGGACGCACGACGGACGAAAAGTGATCCCAAAAGCTCACCTCGTCACTACGTGACGGTGAGCTAAAAACTTTGACGTAAAAATTGACAAACGGACGGACAGAGCACACAGGGCTTGACCACCAGTTTAGATATTCCAAATGAAAGGTAATGCTATAGAGATATCCTGTACCAAATATGAAGAGAATCCAAAATGCGGTTACAGAGATATGAGCAATCAAAAAGGTTTAACACAAAACTTTGACGTAAAAGTTGACAAACGGACGGACAGCCAACCCAGGAGTTTGATCCAGGGGCTTAGATATTCCATATGAAAGGTAAGGCTACAGAGATATCCTTTACCAAATATGAAGAGAATCTAACATGTGGTTACAGAGATATGAACAATCATAAAGGTTTAAAACGAAACTTTGACGTAAACGATGAACGGACGGACGGACGGACGGACAGCCCACCCAGGGGCTTGACCCTCGAGTTTTTGTATATCCAAATGAAAGTAAATGCTATAGAGATATCATGTACCAAATATGAAGAGAATTCAACATGTTGTTAAAGAGATATGAGCGATCAAAAAGTTAAACACAAAACTTTGACGTAAAAGTTGACAAACGGACGGACAGCCCACCCAGGGCCTTAGATATTCCATATGAAAGTTAATGCTATAGAGATATCCTTAACCAAATATAAAGAGAATCTAACATGTTGTTACAGATATATGAGCAATCAAAAAGGTTTAACGCAAAACTTTGACGTAAAGGTTGACGAACGGACGGACATACGGAAGTACGAACGAACGAACGGACGGAAAGACGAAAACTATATACCCCTGACATATTTCGTATGCCGGGGGTATAATGAAATAATGAATCACCCAATGATTTAACAACCTGGGGTAGTGTACACTTTGCCTACCGAGTACTCACCCATCTAAAAGGCTTAAAATTCAGAAATTTCATTTTGTTATCAATATCCGCATTATTATTATTTACTGTTTTCATTTGAAGTGTTTATACTATTGAGGTGAAAGTACTAATTTAGGCAGAAAGAAACCATGTGTATCTATAAAAAAGATTTTGACATTCAGTCGCATTGACTACGAGAAACAGGCGATTATGTATCAGCATCTGATTCTCAGAAGCTGTGTTCAAATGCTGCTTTCAATTCAAACCCCATAGAAAATTGGAGTCGGTAGCGCTACATACTACATAAATTTTCTGCATTATTTTCTATCACCAATAACAGCAATGGTTGAAACAAAGCGTTTTTAAAAAAGATGGCCAAAATTGCTTGACAGGTATAAAAATAACAACAGTTCCAAATTTGCTATATTTTGGTAATATGTGTTGTGCAGTTAAGTCAATTATGTCTGGGGTGAGGAAGAGCTGTACAGGCTCATTTCCTCACCACCCTTGGTGACTGTTATATACATAGTTACCTTGGGTAGTGATGTACAGTACTAGTTATGTCAGTTATATCGCTGAAGATGTCTAGGGTGGGGAAGGACTGGGCCGGCCTGTTTCTTACCCACCTGTGGGTAGTGTGTACAATTAAGTGAATTATTTTTTTTTTGGTTGGCGCTTCCTACCCATTCCGACCCCGTATTTTTTCACATACCGTGCATAATATATACTGTATGAACATTATATACATGCTACTGTGGATAGAGGTATGGATATGGTTACCGACGTATTTGCGTGCCCCCATGCAGCCTGTGTGTGTGTGTGTGTCGATACATTACTGGTAATATATCTTAATTAAATGACCATGGAACTGTAAGTTGGTATGAGTGTATGTAGGTAGGTAGACCTGGTACTTTTTGTTGGTAGGTAGGTGGCTATATGTTTGATTATCAATAGGTCCACATTATGGGTAGGAAACTGATTTTTAGCTTATAAACTTAATTGTACTGAATTTTGAGAAAAAAAGAAAGAATGGATTTAAAATATGTAGGCAAGTCTTTGGGCAGATAGGCTCTTCTGTGGCGATTTATTTATGTTGTTGTTTGTTACTTACTGTGTGTATCACTTGTGTCTTTTAATTTTGGATGGCCATATGGCCATTTTGTGGGAAAGTAACTGTCCTTATGGCCTTCCTTTGTTTAGGTTTCCATTATGGTCTGGTCGCTTAATGTTTGTATTTCTTTCCCTTTGGTGTCTTTTATGGGTGGAGTAGTTAATTGTATCAATTCCTGATCTTTGTTTTACTTCTACTTTGTGGGTAACCAGGACGGCTCCAGCGGCAAGCCTGCATGGGCATACTCAGTCATAGTGACAGTGCCGGCCCAGTTCTTCCCAACCACGAACAATCAACGTCATAATTGACTTAACTGTACAACACTACCTAAGGGTGGGGAAGAAACAGGCCGGCCCAGTTCTTCCCCACCCCAGACATCTTCAGTGATATGATTGACATTAACTGAAAAACACTACCAAAGAGTGGGGAAGAACTGTCCACCCAAGACAACTTCAACATCATAATTGACGTAGCTGTATAATTAAGAGTCACCAAGGGTGGGGAAGAAATGGGCTGGTCCAGTTCTTCTCTGGCCCAGTTCTTCCCCACCCCCGACATCTTCACTCTCATAATTGATTTAATTGTGCATCACTACCCAAAGGTGGGAAAGAAACGGGCTGGGCCAGCTCTTCCCCACCCCAGGCATCTTGAGCAATATAACTGATATAACTGTACAACACTACCTAAAGGTGGGGGAAGAAACGGACCAGCCCAAGTCTTTCCCACCCCAGACACCTTCTGCGACATAATTGATTTAACAGTACAACATTAACAGAAATGGGCCAGCCCGGTTGTTCCCTACTACAGACATCTTCAGCGATATAATTGACATTAATGGAATAACACTACCAAACAGGGCCGGCCCAGTTCTTCCACACCGAAGACAACTTCAACATCATAATTGACTTAACTGTATAATAGAGGGTTTTCCAACAAACATCTGATCGCCTAGATGATCAGGTCACCAAGACGCTTTATCCTACTCCATGCGCATGTGTAAGAAATTTTGGGGGCTATATTTCATTAACGGTTTGTGTTGTCGCTTGCGTTTCCATTATTAAATAGATTTTAATAGACACAGTTCGTCATTGAAAACAGCGTCACTATTTTGGCAACATATTTGACTCGAGACATGACTAGATCTGAATATTTGTTAAAAAAGTTGAGAAACGGTATTAGTTCGTACTAAAATATTATGATATAAACTGCATATACACTTGTATGACTAGACATGAATATTTGTTAATAATGTTGAGAAATGGTATTAGTTCGTACTAAAATATCACGATATAAACTGCATAGACACTTGTAATAGACCTGAATATTTGTTAATAAAGTTGAGAAACGGTATAAGTTCGTTCTAAAATATTATGATATAAACTGCATATACACTCTAAAATTTTAAATTGGTCTTGTGCTATTTAAAAGGTGGAAGATCCCATTTGGCGCCAAATGGCAAAAAGGGTAGATCCAGATCAGACCTTACAGAAGTAGGCGTCTGGTCGGGACCTACTTTGTTTGTTAAATTTTAAATTGGTCTTGTGCTATTTAAAAGGTGGAAGATCCCATTTGGCGCCAAATGGCAAAAAGGGCAGATCCAGATCAGACCTAACAGAAGTAGGGGACTGGTCACGACCTACTTTGTTTGCAAAAAGTTCAGGCATTTTTCAAATTATACATTTTTGAAGAAAACACAACCTCATACTCTTTAATTTTGAAAGGGACTTGCTCTATTAACGAGGTAGAAGATTGCATTTGTCACCAAATGGCAAAAAAGTGCAGACCCAGATCAGACGCAGCAGAAGTAGGCATCTGATCAGGGTCTGCATTATATGCAAAGGGTTCAAGCATTTTCCAAAATCAATTTCGAAGAAAACACAACCTGATTCTCCGAGTCAATTAAACAAAATAGATGAAAATTACAAAACTAACTAATTAAAAAACATGGGCCCCTTCTGTGAGTGAATGAATTATATTAAGATTTGAGCTCCATACATTTGATGCTTATTAAATCCGTTTAGTTTATACCAGTTTATGTCTTAAAAAGCACAGGAAATTTATCACACAAATTATTAGTAAACAAACATCTGGGATGTTCCCCACCCCAAGTCCCCATATTCTATTTATATTTGAGCTCCAAACATTTGTTGCTTATTATGTCTTTTCAGTTTATACCAATTTATGTCTTAAAAAGTGAAGAAAATTTATCACAAGCATTTTAGGTGAGAGAAAAATCTAGGGTGGGGAAGAACTGGGCTGGGCCAGTTCTTCCCCACCCACATTTTCCAAATTATATTTAGATTTGAGTAATAAAGATTTGTTGCTTAATATATACGTTTAGTTAATACTAGTTTATGTAATAAAAAGCTGTTAATTAATCAAATACTGGAATTGGGATGAAAATTTCCTTGGAGCTCCAGAAGCCTCTTTGGTGCAGTGGTTATGCTACTCGCCTTGTAAACCAGGGGTCGCAGGATCGATCCCAAGGAAGATCCAGACTTTCGGATAAGTCTTTAAACGGAAGTCTCATCTCTGTATGACCTTAGCTGTCGTGAGACGTAAAACTTATACACTCCTTGGATCTCCATATTTTTTTTTTCTCTCTTTTATCTCCCATTACTGCGACTCCCTCACATCTGAGCATTACGAACAGGATTTCCTGGGTGGCAACCAGTACTTTTTTTTTTAAAGCAATGTGGATTAAGTGCCATGCTCAAGAGCACAACACTTTGGTCAGCGTGAGTCTCGAACCCGCAACCTCTCGATCACAAATCCTATGCGCTACCACTGCACCAAAGCGCTCCACATATAATGTATGGCATAGGGAAAATTTTGCCATTCAAGCTGTAAAGCTGTAACAATTTGTGAGGCAGAAATTACTCGTTGACTATGGTTCCAAAAATAATTTCAGGTGGGGAAGAAACTGACTGGGTGGTGAAGAAACTGACTCGGGTGGGGGGGGGGAAGGACCAGCCTGTTACACTGGCATTGAGATGCAATGACATCTCAAACCCTACCACCTAAACAAACCATAGGCTTTATATGCAGGGAAGGTCCAACTTGCACTACTTGGCTGGGCAGGCTCAGACCGTCTGAGCGGTTTACCAGTACTAATGTTCGGTCGGTTTTAGCTCTGCTTGGAAGCATACTGAATCTGACTTTTATTATCTTTCAATGTGGAATCTTTCAAAATTGCAATTTTGGAGTTAAGCCAAAAGCACAGCCTGGGAAACAGTTTAGATCCCGGCCTTCTCTAGACTTACGGATGAGACGTAAAACTACGGTCCAGTTGCCATGTGAGCCTAGTTGTTAGTCAGACGTAACACACACACAGTCGCATGTATGCATGCACCACCATCCAAACAGCACACAAGTGCTTAGGCACAGCCATGCTCATACACATTCACATAGAAACGTATGCATGTGCATATTCTGCAATCCTTTTGAAATCTGTCAGCAGTCCTGCAATCCTACTCACGGCGGGTGTTAGTTCAAAGTCTTCAAGTTTATGAAACAGGCTATAATGATAGTTGAAAGTTTCCGTACAAAAATAGCTTCATTCACAAACTCTCTACGTTACAAATTAACATTATCAGGGTCAATGGATTTGCTAAATCACTTAGATAAAGCGATTATCATCCATAAATAAGTCAAGTCCAACCAATAGTATTTTGGTTTGCTGGGCTACATGTATTTGTGACCAGGGCCCAGTTGTTAAAGAATTTTTGGCTTAACGAATAGTATTATTAGCTTAACTAAGTTGTTAGTGGTTGAAATGTTAATCACTCTGTTATTAAGTTCTGTATAAAATAGACTAGTATTTGCAAAAGCAAAGCTATCCATATTTTTTCTTCAGCAAAAATATTAGCATATTTGCCATATTTAATGATTGAAGTTTTAACAATATGTTAACTAACAACACTGTAATTTTGAACAATTGGACACAGGAAGGACACAAATGGGCTTCACTGATTAGTAAGGGAATTGAAATTTTGGATACAGAAATTAAAGGTCTATTGTATTATCAAGGTAGTGACCACAAAATTGACAATCAGGGTCCAGTTCTTCAAAGCATCGTTAGCCCAATGAGCTCGTTAGTGTCAAATTGTTAACTGTTCAGAAAGTACAATAACTAAAATTTTGGTATTTTTGCTGCAAAAAAGTGAGCAGCTTTTGAATCATTTGCAAAAGCTGCTCACATTTTTTCAGCATAAATATTAGCATAAATGCCATATTTAATGGTCCCAGATTTAACGATACATTATGACAGCATAAATTTTGAACAACTGGCCCCAGACTGCAAGGATGCCGGGCTGATCTGCATTTTCGTTATTTGCAAATGGCAAAAACAGAGGCTCACTCTCACGGATAAAAGAAAAATTCAACTTTGGGTATAAGTGTTACCTTTTAATAATTAAATACTATATACAACATTTTAACATACGGCGAGAAAAACAAATACCAGTATAACAGATATCCAATACTTACTAACCATTTCTCATGCACCAACAACATATGTAACAATATAAGCCTTTATTTCATCTTCTTAAAAGAACATTTCTGTGCATACTTCAACACTTTTTATATGGTAACCCCCAATATGGGACATTTGCAAACAGTGCTACAGAATGTGGCATCTGATCACGACCTTCACTGTTTGCTAATAGTTCATTCAGTATCTATTCTAATGCACTTGCGCATGTAACACAATTTGCAACCGTATATTTTGTGATACACTGTCAGAAACCCGAAGTAATCACATTACGTCACTTTTCATTGGCTGGCATTTGGTTTTACACAGCTCACAGCGTTGCCGCTTTGTGCAAAATAGTACAGTTTATAACAAAACAACCAAATAAGTGCATTAGTGGGGATAAATTGTCATTTGGGGAGGTAAATCGTCAGTTTTGATGGTCACAAAGCAGAGCCGTAAAACGAAATTTCCGACCATAAAACCACCGATTTACCTCCCCAAATGACAAAAAAGATTTTCAACATGGCAGCTGTGGCCTTCCTACTAAGTTTTGAGTCGATGTCCCTTCAGGTTCAGAAGACAAGGTTTAAAATAGATTTTCAACATGGCCACCACAGCACATGGCCATTATTCAATTTTGGATTGGGAAGGTATTAGCTAATTTTGATCTTCAAGTTACTCCGATGGCCGCAGCAGTCAGCATTGATTTTGGATTAGAATAAGTTTAATTATTGATATTTATGGTCCACTATTCAACCCCAATGTTCGAAAGTATAGTTGAAAATGGTAATAGACAGACACGAGGCAATGGCATAAGCTGACCAGGTCAGCTAATAACAACCATAAATGCATGTAGCTTTCCCTCAGTGAAAACACCACAGAAATTTTTACAGCAGATGACAATATCATTTTTTTAGATTATTTTTCGGAGAAAACAAGGCATGACAATGCAGACGATTCACGTGTAATGCCAAGCCTTATTTTTTTCTGAAAAAAAAAAAAAGACACAAATATCTAAACTGACATCAGCAAATGTAGTGATTGGCAGGCAATGGCAAAAAAAAAATGGAAAATATCAATTTACTATTCATAAGGACAAAAATCATTCTATAATGGTATCATTCTATACCAACAGGAGTATGCATACAGTTTTATTCACCATATTTGCATTATTTGCTGGCTCCCAGCTTGCACATTGTCAATACTGGAAAAACAGGTAACCAGACCCCCCTGACCTTAAAAGGTCAGGGGGGTCTGGTTACCTGTTTTTCCAACACTGATAACCTTCAGACTAGGAACCAGCAGATAATGCAAATAAGGTGAATATATGCAAGTGTTTTGATATTTATGAGCATTAAAATTTCCTGCCTAACTATGCACAGTTTGCTCAGGCAACTTTGACCAATAGTTTATGTGACACCTGCTTAATCTTCTCTCCCCTGAGGTCCTGTTGTGGACACTCTTCCATCTTTGAATTCCATTACGAAAACACACCTTTACAAATATATTGCAAACTTTAAATACGTAAAAACGAAAATTTTAAGAAGAAAAATTGTGATAGTTTTCTTATTTCTGCTCAAAACATGGGTTGTGGGTACTCGTTAGAGGCGGTTCTAACGAGTACCCACAATCTATGTTTTAGAGCAGAAATAAGAAAAATAAGGTTTACCTCTGTAAAATCCAGTTTTACTATATAAAAGTGGAATTCAAGGGGGTCAAAATTATATAGGCATGTTTTCATGGTGTGTGTCCATTCTTGTAAACAGGTGGCTTAGTCAAAATCATTAACAAATTTATAAACAATGTAGATCCCAATGAGAAGACTAGTTATGACTCATCTGGATTTATACTATTAGAATAGGGACCTATATCTGTCTATAGCACTGAAAGGGTGAAACTGTAAAATGGATCTGGAAAATAATTTTAGATGTAACAAAATATATATATATTATCTCTTACAACACAGAAGGCAAACTATGGCTTTATAAGAAGCACTTTGCTTATAGCACACATCAGAGGAAGAAGGACATTGAAGGCAACAAGGACAGCTGTTACCGTATTTACCCTAAGTTAAAGTAATTGGACATCTCAACTCCTTATCATTATTGTTCTTAACCCTTCTCTTGCTGAATATTCAGTTTAGCCCCACCCATTTCTGACTTTGAACCAATCAGATTACTTGATGTAATTTATTCTTACAAATTCATAAACTGAATGTCAAACAGTGTAGATCCTGATCAGATGATCTGGATCTACACTGTTTCCAAAGATATAGGTTGCCGTGAACAGCAGGATAAGAGTTAAGGGGAATGGGAACACCTGGCAGATTTTTCTGCCATTTTTTCAAAGGGAGACAAATTTAGGGACTTCCTGTTTGCTTTTCTATAAGCCCTGTCCCACTGAAAAAGGGGTCTACTCTTAAAGGCAAGAATTTGCTCCTTAGGAGCAAATTCCTTCCCTATTGACATGGGAGACAAAAATACTTTTGCAAGAGTTGCCTCCCCTGAAGGTGTTCCCATTCCCATAAAATTTGAAAAAGTACAATTAACTTCCTGATATTAAGTCATCAACAGCTGGATGAGCAACAAACAGTGAAGACCCTAATGAGATACCACATTTAGCAATGTCTCATTTGGGTTGAAAGTATTTGCTCAGGCCTGTCTGTCCAAATACATAGTAAATGCGGTATTTAACTAGAGGACAAATAACATTTTGGCAACTGAATATCAACTCTCATGCAATTTTATGACTTAAACGTTGATGCAGATTTTCAGTTGTCTACACTTAAACAGTATGCTCGCTTGGACTGTACAGAAATATAGCAAAAGCAGGCAGTTTAGAATTTTGAGTCGGATAGCTGCTGTTTTCCGGTGAAGTTTCTATAAACTCTGGGTCAGTTTTTCTGTAAATGAGCCTGCCCCCACCCATTGGGGCTTGAAGAAATAGATGGGCTGCATAATGCTTCCACGCAGAGCTGAAACCGACTCGCACACGAGTACTGGAAAACCGCTTATAGAATCTAAGCCTGCCCAGGCAAAGCGGTGCGAGTCGGACCATCCATGCTTATAAACCCTATTGGTTTCATTGGGTGGCAGGGCTTGAGATGTCATTTCATCTCAATTTCGGGTAAAAGACCCACAAAATTGGAAGCAACATCTCCAAAATGACCTTTACAGTGTTGAAGAGGTTAAAGGTGCATTATTGAGCTATCAGTAAAAAATGCTTCCAAAAATAAAATACATATAGCCGGTATTTTTCTTTAAAACAATACAAATGAATGCATTTTATGCAAAGATGCGAACAATTATGATGAAAGGTAAACGAGTTCAAGAGGGATTCCCTAACTAGGTTTCGAACACTAGTTAGATCTATTTGTCGCCATGTATCCGTAAAGTGACAGATTTATTTTTAGAACAGAAATTCCGAACACATGTTCAGAGCGAAGGGTAAACAAGAATGAAAACGACCATTTTCGCAAAGTTCTGAAGCTGTATTTGGCTCCAAAAGTGTAAACATGACAAAGGAGTATGAATTGAAGATAAAAACCAGAAAAAAAATTTTGAGACCTGGTAGCTCAATAATGCACCTTTAAACCTCAAATCAAACAAACAAATCTGTAAATGAGCCATGGCATTCCTAAGGGTCACCATGGAACAATTGGCAGCTCAGGCTATGTTACTTGCTATTCTGACAGGTCACATTAGAACATGCACTATAAAGAAGGCTCACATGGGTAGTCAATTCAAATAAAATCTATGAAACATGTCATTTTAATAAATTTCAAGTTAAGAGACAATAAAGATGGGATTCATTTTTAAGACCTGATCATTACTTGAATTCCTTTTTCTTTTTTGGTTTGGGTGGGAGGGGGGGGGGGGGTGTATGTTATAGTTTTTACAGAAAACATCACACTGTCACAGATGGCAAAACAATGTTTTGCCATATTGCTTAGTGATACACCGCAACCCCTTTATAACACAATTGTTGGGATCCAAAGCAGAAAACATGATAGTTAAAAGCAGAAAACATGATAGTTGCACAACTGTGTTAAATGAAAACAAAACTGTATAGATTATATAGAAAAATGACCACTTACAGTCATTTTGCTTTATAATCTATACATTTTTGGATATAGATTATATAGAAAATGACAATTCTATATAATATATACATTTTTGGGATCCATCTTGAAACTGGGTAATATCCAAAACCATGTTATAATGAACAGTGTCATAATGAGGTTGTGGTGTAGTATGACACATATTCCAAATACAGTCAAACGTCAATGTCTAGAACACAAGAAATACACAAAAATACAAGAAAATACTGAAATATTTCGCAAAAAAATATCATAGTCTTTCATAAAAAAATATGCCACTTCTTTAGAAGAAATAATAAAAGGTTTCCTATTTTTGGTCACTATTTCAAAAAGTTCCTTACCTCTAGAGGATAACAATTACAGGTCAATAAAATGTATATTTTTATTGTGCACAGGATTCAGGTTCGAACAATTTTGGCTGGTGGTGATCCAAGGAACATTTCTGTGAAATCATTTCAAAATCAGTCTAGCTGTTAAGGAGTAGATGTCATTCAAAGGCTTTTATATTTTAGCTGTGCAGTGGAGCATAAGTATTTTGAGCAATTTTGTAAGTTGCAACATTCCTGTGATATTTTTTTCAAAATCCACTCACCAGTTTAGGAGTTTCAGTTGAGCTTGGTTCTAGGTGAGCTAAAAATTGATGATAAGTTCTGCAAAATAATGTCACAAAAAGCTCTTAAAACCTATGCCATGATTTCCTTTTGGAAACTTCACTTTTGATTTTCAGGGCGATACAAGTTGTCTACAATAAAAGGAAATGTGAAATACAAGTACTTTTGAAGGTTTATGGACAGTTTTCAAGTCAATTTTGAAGACTGCCCTTTATTTTTAAGTACTTTTCATGCCTAAATATGTTCTAATGTTCTGAGCAGAGATATGGAAAAATTATCCAATCATTTTATTCTTGCTCATCATCTGAAACTATGCGATATCCTGAGACTTAAAATGCACATTATGATATACATGAACAAATGAATGATATAAAATCCATCATTTACATAAATACTGTTAAAAAAGATGATATTTGTCATCACAGACAAGACACATACAAATATACAAGAAACTCACAAGATAATTGTCCTGTACAAGAAAATGAACTTCAACATTACCTTTTAACAAGCCTGCTGCAACATTTATACACTAACAAGAGCTTACACACTAACAGGAGCTCTCAAACTTCTAGTTGTGATAAATTCTCTCAAGATGTAGCTCTTATCTTGCTGAATCAGGATATGCTCTACCTTTGCAAACAGTGTATATACAGACCAGGGGTCAGTTGTTCAAAACTAATGACATCTTTAGTTAACATATCGTCAAAATTTTGATCATTTACTATGGCAAATATACTTAAATTTTTGCTGAAAAAATGAGAACAGCTTTTGCATCTGATAAAGCTGCTCTCATTTTTTCAGCAAAAATCACATTATATTAGATATTGTACTTGCTAGAACAGTTAACAATTTAACCACTAACGAGCTCGTTAAGATAACCATCAGGGTCCGAAATTAAGCTCGCATTTATGCTAAATGCGAGTGAGAATTTCAGAATGCGAGGACAAAATATTTATTCATGAAAATTTTCGTGAATGCAAAAAATGTCCATTCGTCGGTAAAAAAACAAAACGATAATACAGACGACAATAATATGCCAGGAGATGTGTCGCCGGTGCGATGTATCAGAGGCCAATAATGGCGGCTGAAACCCGTCAAAATTTCTCTGACAGATATCACCTTTGATTATTTGTTTCTCAATTGTCTGATAATACTTCACATTAAAATTATTAAAGAATGAACGACAAATGATTATATTAAATCAAAATAATTTTCTTTTTTTGAAAATATCAAAATTACATGGAGAAATTTTGAGTTTAAAAGAAGCCAATAATGGCGGCTGAAACCTGTTAAAATTTCGCTGACAGTTATCACCTTTGATTATTTTTTTCTCATTTGTCCGATTACACTTCACATTAAAATTATTAAAGAATGAAAGACAAGTGATTATATTATATCAAAATAATTCTTTTTTTGAAAATATCAAAATTACATGGAGAAATTTTGAGTTCAAAATGACCGATTTTGCAATATTGTCTGAAGGGAAGCTTGCCGGTTGATTGACAGTTTACTAAGAGAGACAACTCTAACTGACTGCAGACAGCGACCACATATTACGCACAAAAACGTTCAAGGCCATCGATAAAATACATCAGCCTGGACACGAGAAAAAAGCCTTGATCTTCGGCAGAAAACAAATTTCTGCTCTTATTAAAGGGGTTTTGAAAAAAATCGAGTTGATTTTCATTTTAGCTAGTTGATATTTTTTGTAACAAGCTAAATTTTGCTTGTGGCAAAAAAAGTTAAGTTCGGACACTGACCATGCTTTGAACAACTGGGCCCTGATGGCCTCTTCATATCAGATAGTATCTAAACTATTTGATATTCATTTCCTGAATATGAAGGAATAAATTACACCAAGTAATCTGATTGGTTGAAAGTTAGATTTAGGTGTGGCTAAGATTTAGGTGCGGCTAAATAGATTCAGCAGGACAAGGATTAAGTTTAGGGGGATGCACAGCTCTTGGTAAAGAGGAGTAATGGGGATAATTTTCGGTAATTTATTATTGTAATTCTCCATAAAAACTTGATGTGGGTACTTACTAGAATCGCCTCATTGAGGAAATTGTAATAAGTATCCACAACATAATTTTTATTATGTTTCTAACAAGCAGGGTCCAGTTGTTCAAAACTTAATGATGTCGTTAGTTAACATATCGTTAAAACTTGGATCATTTATTTTGGCAAATACGCTAGTATTTTTGCTGAAAAAATGTCAGCAGCTGGTCACATTTTTGCAGCAAACATACCAAAATGTCAGATATTGTACTTGCTAGAACAGTGAACAATATGACCGCTTATGAGCTCGTTAAGCTTATAATGCTTTGCACAACTGGCCCTAGTAAGTAAAATTATCTCCTAATTATACACATTACTCCTCGGTATCTGTAGCTATGGGAATGGCAGCCCCTGCCCATTGGGGCTTCAAGAAATATATGGGCTGCACGATGCTTCCACACAGAGCTGAAACCGACCCGCACACAAGTACATGTACTGGTAAACCGCTTAGAGGATCTAAGCCTGCCCAGGCAAAGCAGTGCGAGTCGGCCCGTCCATGGTTATAAACCCTATTGGTTTCATTGGGTGGAAGGGCTTGAGATGTCATTTCATCCCAATGTCGGGTAAAAGTCCCACAAAATTGGAAGCAACGTCTCCAAAATGACCTATACAGTGTTGACGGGGATGTTAAACATCAAATCAAACAAACAAACAAAAGCTATGGGAATGGATACTGGTATACTTTCAAGAGAAACTGCTTTTCCAATAATAGTTTGTCTCTCTAACCAATTATTTGTAATTCTACCATGCAACTAGACTTGATGGATTTCTTATTATCACCTTGATAAAAAAGATAATGCAATTTTTCTTGTGCCAAGTATTAAAATATATGTATAAAAACCATAATATTTAAGTCTCAAAATTATAATGTCATATTTGAAACTTTTATCAAATAAAACACAGAACTTGTATATGCTTACTTAAGTCAGCCGGCCCAGGCAAAGCGGTGTGAGTGTCGGACCATCCATGCTTATAAACCCTATTGGTTTCATTGGGCGACAGGGCTTGAGATGTCATTTCATCTCAATGTCGGGTAAGAGTTCCACAAAATTGGAAGCAACGTCTCCAAAATGACCTTTACAGTGTTGATGGGGACGTTAAAGCTCCAATCAAACAAACAAACAAAAACTTAAATAGGCACAATATGACAGCTTAACCCATTGCATGCGGGAAACCCCTAAAGGGGTACCTTGGCAAACAGTGCAGGTCCTGATCAGACGACACAGAACGCGGCATCTGATCAGAGCATGCACTATTTGCTAACAGAATTTTCTATCAAAGAATAAAGATAAAAAGATAGACCTGACACTCCCTATATGACAAATGGACTTGTCCAACATATAGCAATGGAAGAGTTCACCAGTATACAATGGGTCAACTGTACAGCTGTGCAGTGTTTTTATAGCACTTTTACGTTTACATATGTTTGAAAAAATACAAACAAAACTATGTATCATCAACATTGTACATTCTCATATGAGCCAAGTCATGGAAAAACCATTTGTGACCAACGAAAGTGCAGGTCAGTCTGTACATCTGTGCAGTCTAAACTTCTTTGCATTAGCTGTTTGGATAGTACAATACCTCAACTTTCTATATTTAAAATTTCAAGACTTTTGAGTGTCTAAATTGCTGTGCAGGCTAGTTTTTGCCTCATCTGGTCGCAAACTCCAAAGGCAGACTCTCCCATGACAGGGCTCTTAACATGTATCAGCTGCAATTGAATGACCACATTTAAAAAGTGAAATAAATCCCAGCTACTTTATACCTTCACAATACAGAAATGAAAACATCCAACAAGACTTTGGCCTCATATCAGCTCATGGTAAAGGAGAATAATGAAAAAATTAAGTGATAATTTTCCTTATTCCCCTATAGAATATGCTGTGGGTACTTGTTACATCACAAAGACATGCCTTTATAATTTTGACCCCCTTAAACCCTCTTTTATATAGTAAGACTGGGATTTACAGGGGTACATTATTTTTTTTTTTTTCTGCTAAAAAAATTGGATTGAGGGCTGCCTTGCTGAGGCAGTTCTCACGAGTACCCACAATCTATGTTTTGGGAAGAAATATGGAAAATGTCAAAATTTTTATCTAAAAAATTTCATTTTTTGGTGATAAAAGTTTACAAATATATTTGAATATGCGATTCCAACAAGTACCCAAAACATACGTTTTTGATGAAGACATCATAGAAGTTATGTCCCCTTATCTGGGGCTATGATCACATCATGACCAAGCTCAGTGAAATTTCAACGAAGGAGCATGTGGGTTGGGGAAGGGACATATATCACAAAATCTTTGGACTGGTATGCAACACTGATGCAAGTATCAACTGAATTTTTCTTAGAATATGGAACATACAGGCATCTATAAATTTTGTCATGAAACTTTAACCAAATGTACAATTTCTAAGTCTGTGACCTTGACCTCAAGGTCACTGTGGGGGTGGGACATGCATCAATGACGTCTTTAGACCAGTATGTAACTTCAGTGTAAGTATCAACTAATTCTATCGCAGGGTTCAGAAGATACAATCTCTTAGAAACTTTGACACAAAACTTTAACCAAAATGTTAATGGATGGATGGACAGAATGATGGCCAGATGGACATAGAGATTGACAACATACAGATGGACAAACAGCAGGACGAAAACTATATACCCCCTTAGCATACTTCATATGCCAGGGTTATAAAAATACAAGAGTATCTGATGCTGTAGTTGCTAAAGTAGATAGCAGTATGACCAGTATTGATCACGTCAAGCTAATGATGCTTTGAACAACTGGCCCCAGTTCTTCAAGCCATCATTAGCTTAGCAACATGATGAAAAAACCTTTTGTGTTCTAGCAAGTATTTCAGATGAAAAATATGTCAGAGTAACTTTAACATTGAAGCTCATTGTAAAAGTTACTCATAGGTTTTTCTTTTGGCAAAATATTTGTGTTTTCCTATTTTAAATGATAAAGTTTTAAATTATTCAATATCATGTTTGCTAGTTTCGAAAACTGTGCCCTTAGCTCTATTTCCAGTTATGGATCAAGTGGTCCCAATTTAAAGCAAAATTACAATGTGTATGCTGAAAAGCTTGCTCAGGAACAACTCTGACACTAACCAGACTATAATTATAGGTAACTGACTACATATTGTGAAATATTCTGCAAGAGTTCATATGGCAAAGGACGCATGAGCTTGTGAGTGCATCTCCGCCATATGAATGAGTGCTGGATATTTCACAAAATAAAGTCAATAACCTTTTCATTATATACCCAAAACTTGAAATGTCTACTAGAAATCAGGACTGCCTGGCATAGAAATATCTGTTTAAATATCTTCAAGTAGTTAGAAATGGAAAATAACGGAGGTGCTAAGTGTCTTCCTATAAATTTAAAAGCCACATCCAATGGCGCCAAAATGGAGATGACGTTAACGCTGGTTGGTGCGACGTCATCCAACACAGGACGCCATTTTTTTCTGAATTGTTCATTTTATTTCTTTAAAATACTGATAATTCCTAAAACGAATTATTCAAAATCTATACAGAGTGCAGGTAGGTCATTTTTGACAGCAGAAAATGTGCTTTATTCACTTTTTTACAGCCTGTTTTATGTTCTTTCAGTCGATAGGTATGACAAGATTGCTGCCGATTTTTTTTTTTTATCGAAATGGACGAATTTGTAAGTAGTTCTATTGTGAAAAGACTGCTTAGGCACTTGACTACCAGCAATATGGAAAAATATTGACCGGTAACTTCTGTAGAAAACAGGACATTTCCTGGGTATATAATATACAGCCTTATCTGAGCCTATACATATATACACATTGCACATGCCAGATTGTTGGAATTTCGCAGAGTTAGTGTGTTGATTTTCATCAATGTGATAACAGTTCTTCACTGTCCAACTTTTCTTGACACTGATAATGGCTGGATTAGTAGTCATACCATCTCTTAGCTGTCAATTACTCCATCATGAAATACACCCCTCAAAACATTTCTTTACTGCATCCCTGAAATTTTAAACATCCATGTACAATTTAAAACTGTGATACAGGTTGAATGGATGTGTACGGTAATGATCCTAAGTTTTGGGGGCAGACAGGCCTAAGCAAACAGTGCAGACCAAGATCAGCCTGCTCCCGAAGGAGCAGTCTAATCAGTCTACACCGTTTGCCATTCTGTCTCTACTTTGTGGAATCCTTGCTGGATTGCAAAACAAACTTGTTAAAATTTTAGGATAATTACAGCAAATCCTCACAATGTCCTAATTTTTAGGATTTTTACGGTATGACTTCAATGGCTAAAACGCCTACTGGACCATGAAAATTTGTGTGTGTGATATAGTAGTTCAAGCCACTGATAGAATTTTCTATTTCACTTGCCCAGAGCATAATTCAGCAAAATCTGAGATATTTTATCCTCTGCTAAGTGTGTGTGTGGGGGGGAATTCGGGTTTAACGTCGCTTTCAACAATTTTTCAGTCATATCACAACGGTGTCTGGTTGTGACTGGGAGCTCAATGCTCACTTTTATAGTGCAGCCTCCCTGAAGTATCATGTCCCAGACACATTTCATGATACCACACCCAGTCACATTATCCTGACACTGGGTCGACCAGTCCTAGCTCTACCCCGTAAATCTGAGTGCCAAGGGAGGAGCAGCTAGTACCATTCTTAATGACTTTGGTATGTCGTGGCCCGGGATCGAACCCATGACCTCCCGTTCCTCAGAGCGGACACTCTACCAACTGAGCTATTGGGGCCGCAAAGACAAGGCCACCGAAATTTTTAATCCCGAAAATCTAATCAACACAGCCATATCTCAATATACATATATTCATGCAAGTTTGCTAAATGTTCGAGACATCATCATGGCAACTCTAAATCTGACTCAAATAGGATCAACACCAGATTTTTTTTATTTTCATTTTACAGCCATTTCAAGATTATTCCACTATTATTGAGCTGATCGTTAATCAGTGGTGGGCTAAAACAGGAATATCCAGAGAAAAACCACCTGACCTTCCACTGCAGAACTTGTTGTCTCACATATGACCAAAGCCAAGCTCGAATCCACAGAAGAGAGAGACCTTATGATTAAGAGTCAGCACTCTTACCCACTAGGCCACCAAGACACATAAGATCCACACCAGAAAAAAAACATGCCTCGTCACCACCTCTTCACCTTTGGTGGGGGGAGGGGGATAATACTGGACTATGATCTACTGGTTAATGCTGCTTCAATCAGTTTCGACTTTTCCTTTCCGAAATGTTACAATGTGCCAAGAATGACTACCATTAGGTCATAGATACTTATGTACCAATGCTCATGTGGAGACACACAAACAGCATGGAATAAGCATTCATTTCATTCCTTGAAGGCATGCTTAAATGTGTTTACTTCATATACCGTATTTAC
Source organism: Lucinisca nassula (assembly GCA_963580285.1). Lineage (NCBI taxonomy): Eukaryota > Metazoa > Mollusca > Bivalvia > Lucinida > Lucinidae > Lucinisca > Lucinisca nassula. The sequence goes on along the minus strand of OY757013.1, from coordinate 26,752,138 downwards.
CCTAAATATTCGAACATCTCAACTCCTTACCATACTTGTTCTAAAATTTGAACAAGTACTACCCGATGTTAAGTCTAAAGAATAGCGGAATAAGTGGAAAACAGTGTAGACCCTGATGAAACACCGCATTCTGTGGCATCTCATCCGGGTCTACACTGTTTGCTCAGGCCTGTCTGTCCAAATACATAGGGTAACTACTGTACTTCCTATCACAATGACTTTGACATTTTAATACACACAAATATACATGCAGCAAAGAATCATTCAGCAAAAGAAAAACATGTGGTTGGATTTGAGATTAACCCTTTTTGTACCAAATGGAATCTTCCTCCTTATATATAGCAGGAGTCCATTCCAAAATAAAGGGGAGTCAGGTGGTGTTTTCTTCAAAATTTGTTTGGAAAATGGCTTAACTTTTAGCAAACAGTGTAGGCCCTGATCAGACGCCGCATTCTGCGGCGTCTGATCTGGGCCTGCACTGTTTGCCAAGATACCCCTTTAGGGGTTTCCGGTACGAAATGGGTTATATCTCAACTGTAATATTTCACAGCCGCAAGGTTATAGGAATCTTTCTTACAGGACTGTATTTACCTTGAGTATTCAGATAACTCAACTCCTTATCATACTTGTTCTAAAACTTCAAGAAGTATCATTTACACCCCAAAGCTGTGTCCAAAAATAGCTGGATGAGTGCTAAACAGTGAAGACCCTGATGAGAAACCACACTTGCATCTCATCTGGGTCTAAAGTGTATGCTCACACCTGTACGTCTGAATATATACAGTGCGGAAAAACATATGGTCAGTCATGCTCAGACTGTAAGCCAGAAAGGTAAAATTTTCACCAAATCTTCGGTGAACACTAATCATCAATCACAATGGAAGGATTGATTGTGGAATATCTTTTAAGCTCTGATTAGTCGGCCCTGTAAGGGTTCAAATATCACTTACCTTGCAAATGGAATGTATGAGAGAGAATACCAGGTAAGAGCTAAAAACTGTAGAATACAGCATATCAATGCTAGTATTGGTGACTTTAACTGAAATGGAAGAAAATTCAAACATGGCATACATTATATATATAACATCTTAGCTTGTCAGGTAACAAGGTTATAAAACCTAATAAGTCATGCTCAGCTTATTGAGGATGTGATTTATACAACTGATAAATATTAAAATACCAATAAACAAGTCATTTCAATGCTTAATAATAGATCAGAAAGATGCATATATGGTTTTACTCAGACACAAACTAGAAATGCATTCATAGGACACGGATGCCCCCGCCTGAAAATATGTCTATGTTTGTATTAACCCATAGAAAATTATTGACGGTGTTTAAGTTTTGGACCCTTTTTTCAAATTTGACCTTTAAGTATGACCTTGACCTTGGAGGTAAGGACCTTAGCTTTGTGTGAGGCAGATTGTCTCATGATGGCCACCATTTCTGTCAAGTAATTTCAAAATCCATCCAGAATTAAGAAAGATATTGACTGCGTTTAAGTTTCGGACCCTTTTTTGACCTTTGACCTCTAAGTATGACCTTGACCTTGGAGATACGGACCTGGGTTTTGCATGTGACACATCGTCTCATGATGGTTAATATTTCTACAAAGTAATTTCAAAATCCATCCAGAAATAAGAAAGTTATTGACTGCGTTTAAGTTTCGGATGGACGAACTGACGTTCTCACAAATGGATACTTAAGTGGCTAGGCGTCGGCATATTGACTACTTAAGCGGCAAATTCTCTTAAGCGGCAAGCCACCTAAGAGACAATTTTTGCCACTTAAGTACCAAAATAACGGAATAAAGTCCATTTGGACTCACGAATATATACTTAAGTGTCAAACTGTCCAAATTTTTTGCCCCTAAATGTCGTTTTGTTGGTGCGAACAGAGGGACGGACGGACAGGGGCAACGCTATATGCCCTTCCAATGGCGGGGGCATAAAACAAGAGGGCCCACAGGGCCCTGGTTCGCTCACCTGTGTGACACTGTCTCGAGTACATTCTATTTTAGCTATGGTTGTCATCTTGTTCATCAGCAGAGTGATTTTAGCTTATTTGGTAGGGAGTAACCTAGGCAACATTCCTGTTAAGTTTGAATCAAATTGTCCTTAGGGTTTAGGAGGGGTTCACGTTTGAATCAGATTTACAATATTTTTCTATTTTTAGCTCCGGTGGCCATTTTTTCTTCAGAGGGGGATTGTTTTAGCCTTTTTGGTAGAGGGTCATCTAAGCAACATTACTTCAAAGTTTGAATGAAATTGGCCCAAGGGTACAGAAGGAATTATCGTTTGAAGAATTTTTTATTTTTAGCTCTGGAAGCCATCTTGTTCATTGGAGTGGAATGAGTGTTAACTATTTTGGTAGGGAGTCACCTAGGCAACATTCCTGTGAAGTTTTAAATCCAATTGGCCCAAAGGTTTAGAAGGAGTTCGCAGTTGAAGCAAATTTACAATGTTTTCTATTTTTAGCTCTTGTGACCATTTGTTTATCGTTATGCTATTTTCCTGGAGGGTCATCTACACAACATTCCAATGAAGTTTAGAAGCCTTCATGATGAAGTGGTCATGCTACTTGCCTTGTTCACCAGGGTAGCAGGATCGATGCCAGGCTTCTCCAGACTTTCAGATTGGTCTTTAAACAGAGGTCCCATAACTGTATGACCTTAACTGTTGGTGAGACTTCAAACTCAAACACTCACTCCTATGAAGGAACCTATATGCCAAATATGAAGGCTGTATCTTAAATGCTCCAAAAGTTTGGACAAAGTAGGTCAAAGGTCAAGGTCATGGCTCAAAAGTTTTGAATGGTTGAGAAAACCTTGTCCCAAGGAACATACATGCCAAATATGAAGGCTCTATCTCATACTGTTCAAAAGTTATGATGAAGTAGGTCATAGGTCAAGGTCACAGGTCAAATCTTTATATGAGTGGGAAGCCCTTGTCACAAGGAACCTACATGCTAAATATGAAGGCTCTATCTCAAACAGTTCAAAAGTTATGACAAAATAACCTACTGATCTACTTTTTGATTTGACATGACCCATATTCGAACTTAACTGAGATATTGTCCAAATGATCATTCTGAGCAAGTTTTATGATGATTTGACTAAAACTGTAGCCTCTTAGAGTGTTCAAAACGTTTTTTCTATGATTTGACCTGCTGACCTACTTTTTGACCCGACATGACCCATATTCAAACTTGACCCAGATATTGTCAAGATGATCATTCTGAGCAAGTTTGATGATGATCAGACCAAAACTGGGGTCTCTAGTGTGTCCACAAGGTTTTTCAACAATCTGACCTACTTACTGGCCAGATATGACCCATATTCGCAATTAATTGAGATATTGTCAAATGATCATTTTTAGCAAGTTTGATGATGATCGGACCAAAACTGTAGCCTCTAGTGTGTTCAGAGGGTTTTTCTATGATTTTATCTACTGACCTACTTTTTGGACCGACATGACCCATATTCAAACTTGACTCAGATATTGTCAAGATGATCTTTCTGGGCATGTTTGATGATGATCAGACCTAATCTGTGGTGTGGCCTCTAGTGTGTTCACAAGGTTTTTATATGATTTGACCTACTGACCTACTTTTTGACCTGAAATTACCCATATTCGAACTTGTCCGAGAAATTGTCAAGACTATCATTCTGAGCAAGTTTGATGATGATTGGACCAAAAATGTGGCCTCTAGTGTGTTCACAAGGTTTTTCTCTGATTTGACCTACTGACCTACTTTCTGACCTGCCATGACCCATATTCAAACGTGACTATCAAGATGATCATTCTGAGCAAGTTTGATGATGATCAGACCAGAAATGTGGCCTCTAGTGTGTACACAAGGTTTTTCTCTGATTTGAACTACTGACCTACTTTTTGAACTGACATGACCCATATTCAAATTTGACTCAGATATTGTCAAGATAATCATTCTGGGCAAGTTTGATGATGATTGGACCAAAACTGTGGCCTCTAGTGTGTTAACAAGGTTTTTCTGTGATTTGACCTACTGACCTACTTTTTGAACCGACATGACCCATATCCGAATGTGACCAAGATATTATCAAGATGATCATTCTGAGCAAGTTTGATGATGATTGGACATAAATTGTGGCCTCTAGTGTGTTCAGAAGGTTTTTCTATGATTTGACCTACTGACCTACTTTTTGACCCGACAACACTCATATTCGAACTTGACTGAGATATTGTCAAGATGATCATTCTGGGCTAGTTTGATGATGATCGGACCAAAACTGTGGCCTCTAGTGTCTTCACAAGGTTATTTTTCTGATTTGACCTACTGACCTACTTTTTGACCCAACATGACCCATATTCGAACTTGACCGAGATATTTTGTGGTGGTACAAAATGTGTGCAAGTTTGGTTAAAATCAAATCATAAATGAAACAGCTATCATGCAGACAAGACCAAAAAAGGCAATTTTTGCCCTTTCAGGGGCCGTAACTCCGCAACACATGATGGGATATGGCTGGTTCAAGAAAGGAACCCAGATCTCATGGTGGTACAAGTTGTGTGCAAGTCTGGTTAAAATCAAATCATAAATAAAGATGCTATCGTGCGGACAAGACCAAAATAGGCAATTTTTGCCCTTTCAGGGGCCGTAACTCCGTAGCACATGATGGGATATGGCTGGTTCAAGAAAGGAACCCAGATCTCCTGGTGGTACAAGTTGTGTGCAAGTCTGGTTAAAATCAAATCATAAATGAAGATGCTATTGTGCGGACAAGACCAAAAAAGGGAATTTTTGCCGTTTTAGGGGCCTTAACTCTGTAACACATGATGGGATATGGCTGGTTCAAGAAAGGAACCTAGATCGCATGGTGGTACAAGTTGTGTGCAAGTCTGGTTAAAATCAAATCCTAAATGAAGATGCTATCGTGCGGACAAGGCCAAAATAGGCAATTTTTGCCCTTTCAGGGGCCGTAACTCCGTAACACATGATGGGATATGGCTGGTTCAAGAAAGGAACCCAGACCTCGTGGTGGTACAAGTTGTGTGCAAGTCTGGTTAAAATCAAATCATAAATGAAGATGCTATCGTGCGGACAAGACCAAAATAGGCAATTTTTGCCATTTCAGGGGCCGTAACTCCGTAACACATGATGGGATATGGCTGGTTCAAGAAAGGAACCTAGACCTCATGGCTGTACAAGTTGTGTGCAAGTCTGTTTAAAATCAAATCATAAATAAAGATGCTATCGTGCGGACAAGAAATTGTTTACGCACGCACGGACGCACGCACGGACGCACGCACGGACGACGGACAAAATGTGATCACAAAAGCTCACCTTGTCACTACGTGACAGGTGAGCTAAAAACTAGAGCTGTCAGAGGATCTGACTATAG